>JAHWFO010097618.1:597560-655081 GCA_023313115.1 Rhysida immarginata
TATAAATACGCTTAGGCGTTTCTATACAGGCAGTTCTCTCATCGATATCGATACCGACTAGAGGGGCTCCTGGACTGCTGAACGATGGTAGCAATCGCTTCCGAAAAGATCTTACAGGTTGTATTTTTCCTATTTGTTGTGGCGAAAGAGTTATTTATTTCTACTTACACCATTCCTTGAACAAGTTACGCGATTTCAAACTCGAAATTGGATTAGAATTTGCGAAAAACACGGTGTGATCAGCGAAAGGCTGTCTTTCTTCTAGTATCATTTGCCTTTGCTGCTTTTCCAGCTCTTCTTTTTCCTTCTGGAGCCTATCTTCCTCTTCTCTTGCTCTCTGCTCACGGAGATATTCCTCTTGTTCAACATTTTGTCTTTGACTGCATGTTTGTCAGGTGATTTATGGTGAGATTTTATAGGCAGGTTTCGAGATGGAATGGGATCTCTCTTTAAATTTTTTCGCTCATACAAATAATCTAATAAGTATTAATTTTATATTATCTCTTTTCATTCAAAAAATGTAATAACAAAAGTGTTTTCATACTCACCGGGTAATGAAACAATCATTCTTTGTAAAGTGATCAAAGCAAACTCTCATATGCACCGAAACTTCTTTGTCAGTTTGAATCTTACCAATCCATTCACGTCCAGTTGTAAATTCATAGGAAATCTATGACATCCAATGTTGTTACACCTTGTTTATTGGTGCATTGTGGCACACGACAATTCAACACCATGTTCAATTTTGGATGTGTGCAACTGTGCATGGGAGTGTAGAAAAACAGTCAAACGTAAGTAAAAAAAAACAAACCAGCTGGGTCGGTGGCCGAGAGCGTTCAGGCGCAGGTCTTGCCGCTCTCGTAACCAGAGAGTCGCGGGTTCGAATCCCGCCATGGGCATGGATGTTTGTGTTTGTCTATTTCACCATCATCCTTTCATCCCAAACAGCTAGTCTCCTGGATAACAGGGGAGATGCAGGATGAACAATTAATCCATCCATCCAAGTAAAAAAACAGCATGCAATACAACACATTTTTCTATATTTTAATAAAATTGCACATTGTATAGACAAGCGTAAAAAATATAATCAACTAGAAATCGTTTCGAGAAGCAACCTTCACGAAAGCGTCAAGAGGTTCCTATCTCTCTCTCTTTTTTTTGATCTCGTAAAGATTAAGAACTCTCCAATTTATGTGTGTTACGGATTCCGTTACTAGCAGGAAAATACTGCTAAAAGCAATAGCTGAGCACCCGGCGCACGTGGTACGCGGAATCAATAAGAGGGCGTGAGCGAAGAAAAAAAAACATAAAATTTTTTTTGAACGCAAAAAGACGCCAACTAACCCGCTGTCCGTGTAAGCAATGCTCTGCTATCAGATAGGATTGATACACCTACTAATCGAGCACAAGGCACAGTGGTATGGGCCACTCAGAATGAAAACGGTCGAGAAGAAAGAAACAAAAAAATTTTTTTTTGAATGCGTACTGGACACCAACTATCCCCACTGTCCGGGAAAGAAGTGCTCTACTACCAGAAAGGATTAATAATATGGCTACAAAGCTGTCACGCATATTATTAAACGCAGTGGAAGATTTAAGTAAGTATAAATGAGCGACAGCAATATAGACATATTATTATAATTTATTTAATGGTAAATAAAGAGAAAAGTTACAAAATGATTCATAACTAAACAAATCCCCGTAGGGAGAGATACATCCTCTAACACGAGGAATTGTATCTGGTAAGTACATAAATTATATAAAGTGTATAAACATGCATTATTCGACGATAAGACTGGGAATACCGTTCACTACAGACAGGACCGGCGACTCGCTCGGTAACTTAAAGTATATGAAAAAAGACAGTCTGCGCCTAATAGCACTTAATAAAATAACACAGAATGAACTTGAGGGGAATCCTGATATGGGCTCTTCAATATTCGAATTACTCACTCTCCCCGGAAAGCAGTGACGCAATGCGTTTATTGTCAGAGGATGCTGGAACAGCTCCTACAATAAACACGACAAAAGTATGAGAATGCTATCAATTACTGGGCCGCGCATGAGACTTGGCGCAGGCGAAAAAGTGAGTAAATAACCTCTAGTAGAACAGGAAGCAATGAATGGAGCCAGCTTACCTCTATTGATATTAATAGTAGGCACCTAAGTCCTCTAAGCGACAGGTTTCATCCCCACGGTGTCACCAGGGTGCTTGTCGTGGCTCGGGACTCGGAAGGATCCTCGTATGGACAGCGGAACGGTGGTCCTGTTAAGTTGTGTAAACCTTCAATCAATACCAAGAAGCGGGTCGCTTCGAACGGTTGCCACGATGCTTGTAGCCACTGCGCTCGGCACACGAAGTCTGGCTTTGCTCATACTTCGTTCGAAGAGTAGTTCTCTGGCGAACGTCGCAGTGGCTGAGCAGGCTCTATGGCTGATTTCTCCGCTCCTTCTAGCTGAGGTCGTCGGGCGAGTTCTGTCTCTCGCGCCAGCTGGGCAAAGTCCTTTGCGAAACTCGAGCACGCGTTGCTCGTTTCAGAGTTCCTAGAGCTGAGAAATGACAGAGAGCTGGTGACACGCCCACTAGACGAAGTTCCAGTGCTGAAGAACTTCAATGTCTCAGAATATTCAAAGCATTCAACACATTTCTGGCCTTGTGGATTATCGAATGTCTCAGACGGTCTCTTTTTCGACCTGTCAGTGGTCGCTGGCTCATGCTTTTTGTCCTTAACGCCACAGATGAAGAGAAACAGATGGGAAACTCTACCACGTGATTGGAAATCACTACGTCATTTTTCAATACTAGTTTCGTGGCAATAGTGAGGACACAATTTTGAAAATAATAAATAAAATAATAACGCAGTTTATGTATTAATTCTTATATAATGTTAAAACACATAAATTTGTATTCAAAAATAATAAAATGTTTTATATAAACGAAAAATTCTTGATTTGTCACGTGATCACTCATGTGAAGCACTTAGGTTTATGTTAGGTCGCCGTTGCTCGTGTTAATCAGAGACCATCAATAAGAAATCGTGGTAGTGCAATAATAATTTCTTTTCATCTGTGATAATCCACCTTGCATCATAGAACTGGTTTTCAAAGTTTTTAATTAATTAGAAATAAATTATTAAATAATTCCGATGAAAAGAACGTTAAGCAATGTATTTATATGACGTCATAAATGACTTGGCTCTCCAACAATCCTTTTGAGGGAGAATGACGTAGTTATGACTAAACCGACAGTAGCGCCGCGAAGTCAGGAATGTTTTTAAGGAAAATTTCATTGGTTGACTTTCGTCACGTGATCTCAGAAAAGTTTCCCTTGCGGTTATAGGGAGTTTCCCTTCTGTTTCTTATAGGGAGTGCAAGTGACTACGTCACAGCTGACGCCATTTGCGCGATGAACGGGCCGAGAGCCTAGGAAATGGGATCGCTGGTTCCAAACATTGGAACCACGCAATATACGTACTAGTAACATTGAAACGGGCGGCCAGTAAAAATGACATCTCTTAAATTATTATGTTAATTTGTGTAATTGATACTATTATTAAGACATTTAATCCCATTATATAATTTATACATTAATATTAGAACGCTTTTTAATCACTTTTAATCACTTAGCAAAAGAATGCCATCGTTCGCGGATCTTTCTTTCTTTGGGAAAACGATAGATATCTAAATCGCTGTTTTGTCTCCTTCTTGAGCAGTGAGGAACTAAACAAATTCACATCTTAAATGTGTTATAAACACTGGGTTTATACAAAGCGATTTTATTCCATCCCTACGTTGGAACCATGTTAAATCCCGAAGAGAGAAGTCTTGTTTGGAACCAAATCGAGTCACGTGACTGAAGAATTCCAAGGACTGACGTCACACTTGCACTCCCTATTCCTCTGTGCTTAATGCTTTCTCTTCTTTCCCAGGTCTCGTATTTCGCGCACCTTCTTACGACTTCCGTGATTAGTCTTTTTACGTCGCCATCTATTGCCACAACAACTCTCATTATCTCTATTAATATTAATATTAGCCGAGATCTTCGAGATTAACAAGGCCTGAGCATGATGCTGAAAAGTGCGTGCGTGAGCGATTTCCAAATTTCATCATTAGGTGTCCTCTTTTCTCTACAAACAAGCAGAAAGCCAGCTATTTCAATTGTATTACATGTGCTTTTGTAACCATGATAAATTCAAAAATAAAAAAATACCACAAAGCAATGTTTTAAATAAACCATCATTTGTGAAATTAATTCTGTACAGCTATATAAATGAATTTCAGATGTAAAAAAATAAACATTTTTCGATCTTCTCATGGTTAAACCATGGAAGAAGTAAAATTCTACGAAAAGATCGAAAGATTTTTATTCCCCGTTAGATGACAATTTAAATTCAAGATATATTCCAAAATAAATAAATAAAAAAATAAAATATTCTGTAAATTTTTTTAAATAAAGTACTACTGTGTCAAAAATATGCTATACAGCTGACTGACTGACTGACAGTGAGAGAATGATGACGTAATTTCTCACTGGGCTAACCGTCTTTTTCTCGGTGAGGACCAGAGACAAATGAAAGTAAGAGACTGGCAGTGCCCTATTCATTTCGCTGAGCGCTACTGGTGCCACCGGAAGTGCAGCAGTCGCCCTGTTGTGAATGGCAAAAACCTAAGGCGACCTATGTTCTCAATGTAATTTCAGCTGTTTTTGTAGATGATTTCAGGAGGTATTCATAAGCATAACCTGTTTACTGATTTTTTTAAATAAACTTTATTGCATTAACTAACGATAACGTATACTTTTAATCACTTTCAATAGCTGATTCAATGCCTTACGAATTTTTAAAAGAGCACGTACAACTCGCAACTCCTATCGTTATATTGGAGGCTTAGCCACAGACAAGTGAAAGCATAGATGAAGAAAAACGAAGAAGCAAAGTTATTTCTTCATCCATGGTGAAAGTAAATGAAACTAGAGGAAGGATGAATTTATTTTTTCAGTCTTAACTGATTTTTATTATTAAAAAAGTTGATTATTGTAACTTAATCAATTTTTAATACCTAGCAAAGAATTTAATTTGTATTGCTAAATAAAAAGTAAATTTGAAGCCTCTTCATATAGCATTACCAGTGGAGTTTCGAAAATAGCTTCAGTTACACAAAAAATTTAAATTCATTTATTCTTTATTGATTTTTAAATATAATAAGTCGTGAAAAGACACTGCGTATATTTTCTCCACTTATTTTTTTGTCAGCCGCTTGGTTTCATGGTGATATCGAATATTACAGTATTTGATAACATTATGTCTAATAAGTCGAAGCACATGATTGTCAGAAGGACTTATTTCAAATGAATGGTGAGTTATATTAGTGAAAATATTATTTTGTTTTCGATTATAAAATGCAATGTTTTTTTAGAATTTTGATAGGCGTATTCAAATTCACTCCTAATGATTTTTTCTGAAATTTTGCACAGGCTTACTACATCTTTCGATGGTGTGATAAGGCCTCTTTATTTTTTTTCACAATGAAATTAAGGTTGTGGCAGCTCTTTTATTGCTCTTCCAACGCTTCTTTACATTGAGAACAGATTATAGATTTAATTAGAGACCTAGAAACAAATCCTGCAATATATTCTACAACCGAATCATAATATTTTGACAAGATTTTAATATCAGGGATTGGATAATAGTGAGACGCATCATCTTATATGGATTCATGATTATATTCATCAGAGTTATACATGAATTAATGTTTTGTGCCCTGCACTCAATTTTAACCTGGTAAATTTAATGCCAATCAATTTGTCATCCTTTGGAAATCTACAATGCAAATGTTTCACTTTCTAATTTTTCGTTTAGCTATGAAATAGCTATTATACACGGATGTTTGAGCTTGGTGCTTATTTCTTGAGTGACAGTTATTTTGTTTTTTTTTAATGTATTCATCACAATAAAAACGTTTATACTATGTTTACTGAAATGTCAGTTAGATGTTTATACTTTATAAAAAATTTTAAAAGCTGTGTAACAAAATTGTTTTTTAAGATAATAAAAAAATGCAATTTTAATTTTTGTTAATCTGATAATAATGGAATATTTGTAAAGGCAGGACATTTAAACAGGAAGGATATTTAAAAGTTTAATTGCTATCAATAAACCAACCTAACATAATTTATCAAATATTAGCTAATTGATTTTAAAATATTTTAAAATTTTAAATTAAAAGAAAATCTGGTAACGTAAAATACTTTTGAAAAGGTACTTAAATTGTTTTTTTTCAACAAAAAACGAAAAGGAAGAAATAATTCTCAGTTCAATAAAATAATCAATTTATTAATCCAAATATTGTAATAAGCAATTAACTAATAATATAATTACTTGTGAACTGAAGTATTGGATCATTTAAAAAAAACGATTTGACCAATATGTATGAGAATGTGGTCGCCAGTTAGTATTAGAAAGGGAAATTTTAATTTGTACATCTCGCACAAATCAACAATAATTTGGATTATAATTAGTGAACTGTATATTTTATTTTATTAACTTTCAAATTATCATTTATAAAGGAGAATTTTCCTAGTTAATTGTTTAATATAATCTCTTACTCCTTTTCCATTTAAACTATTTTTTTTAAAATTAATGTTTAAGAATAACTTTATTTATCACAAAATAACTTTTTATCGGATGGGCCGATTTGGATAATTATATTTTGTTTAATAGAGCAAGTTTTTCTGGTGGTCCTATAATAAATTCATCCAGATATCTTAGGTAGATATTATAAAAAATAATTGTTTGCGATTGATTCACATGCATTGTCTCCCGCGATCAGCGTTTCTTGCCAATCCCATAATGGCGGCGCGAAGGCACCACTAGAGGGGAGGTCACTGCCAGTCTCTTTCTTCATTTGTCTCTGGTGAGGACGGTTAGACTAACCGGTTAGGCATAGCGGCGCTCACTGGCGTTTCTGACCGCGTTAAATTGACGTCAAAGTATTCTCACCACGATTTCTGACCGACCAAAGGCTAACTCTTCTCACCGGTGAGAGTTTTTGACCTTAGCCCAAGAAATCATTGTGTCGGAAAAGGAAAATGCTTCGGCGGCTTCCGAAAGTTCAATCAACTGTGGCAAGTAGGAAAGCACGAAACATCTTTCGCGTTGCCGAGTAAGTGAGGATTTATGTCAAGCTGCGTTTTGAAGATGACCTTACTGTCAGACTCGTCGCTCTCAAACTCTCGGACAGTGCATCGATCGACGCAGTCATCTCAGATCTTACTTGGGTCGGTAGTATTGCAGCACGCCAAAATGATAGCAAAGAAATGAGGAAGATGGTGGGGCATCTTGTATGTGATCGCCTCCTGCATGCAACGATGCCACTCGGAGTCGTCCTCCAACAGCCCATGTGCCCTTGCAGCCAGTTGAAATGTCTCGTACAGTATTCCCTCCATTGTTCGGAGATCTTCGAACGATTTTGGCCCTTTCACAAAGCACAACAGCATACGTAGATGATAGTGTTCTGTGTCTTTAGAGGACATTGTGTAGTACTTCGGCTTCTCGTGATAGAATCGATCATGTGCATCTGGATCACTTCCACAAATGTCGAAGAAGCCGGAGAGCATAGTATGCCTCGAGTTTTCCACTGTTTCTGCCTTGGTCTGGTCTGGGTTGAAGACAATAGTTCATCTCTGGAATATGTACAGTCATCTGGAACTCTGTGTGTGTCTTTCTTTGGCAGTCAATCTTGAACAGGCGCCAGTAAGCTGTTATGACATCATAGTCTGTACTCGAATAGTTGGTCCTCAGTTCTGTGCTTAAGTCGCACACGAATGGGATGTGCGCAAAGCCCAGCAAATCGGAAAAGGAGCTGTCGCAATCGCGTCGTGTTTAATGATTATTGGCTAGGTATTGACACGTTGCTTGGAAATTTGGTTTTCAGCCAATTAACATACTGGAAAGATCTGATTTTTAGCATGGATGAAAAAATGACAGAATAGTAACGTCCTATGGTTTCGCATGAAATTTTTTTTACAGCAGCACAAATTGCAAAAAGTTACGTTTTTTTTTCAACATACGGTTACACCATAATTTAAAGCTTAAAAATCAAAAATTCTTGATATCGCTCAGTCACAGAAGAAACATCGAAAATTAAATACCTGTCACGATAAATTCATTGTTTCTGCAAACGTTGTAGTATATTATGTAGATATCAAGTTATTAGAAGAACGTCCATTTACAGTACATTATTTTTCACTAAAATTAACTTTCGTCCTTTCAGATATATCTTCAATAGTTTTATAATAACTGAAATACTTTGGATTTTAAACATCTAATCTAACAATGGTTTTGACAATGGTTATTTTTACTTTTGATGATAACGTTGTTGTGACGAAAAAACTGGTGACGGACAATGCGACTTATGATATGGATTATGGAGGAGACCGGCCAAGCTATAAAAACCAAAGGACTTGAAATCGCTTGCCTTTCGAATATATTGCGAGACTACTGGATTCTCTTCGTCTTGCTCGTCTGACAGGCATAGATCTCCTCTTCCGCACAGAAACGCATTTAGTCCGTAGGATATCGTTGGCAAACTGGGCCCCCTTCCACTCTCTCTCGAAGCTCTCTCCCGGAGACGTTTCCAGTATAGAGATTGGGCAATACTTTCCTGTAACCAGTTGAAAATAAAGTGGTAGTTTTTGTCAGAGGGCGCTATAAGTCTTCCGGTGCTTTAAGTTTCGTTTTTAGTATTATCATTGTTTGGGGAAGCCAAACTCGGATCAAGTCCGGAAGCCAATCCCAGAGGCGGACCCAAAAGAAGGCCAAAGCCCAAGGGACTCAAATTCGAGGGAGGGAAAGTTATGCACTCGTGGGAGTATTGATGTTTGGGTGTAGGAATTTCCTTACTATGTGACAGGTGTTTAGAATTGTGGCTTTCTGTAAGGTTTTGTATAAGTGTGGGTTTAAATTTAGTGTTGACAGGCTTTTGTGTAGCGAGTGTGGAATAACCCCAGTGGCAGAAAGAACGATAGGAATTTATTATTATTATTATTATTATTATTATTATTATTATTATTATTATTATTTCGTTGTCTCTTTTAGCCGTTCCACTGCGCCATTTATTTTTAATTACCATGTTAACAATGGTGTCCTGACGAGGACTAACAGCATAAGGGACCTCGGAGTGGTACTATCTGACAATTGTTCCTTTGTCAGTCATATGCAACAGATCTATACGGACATCTCGCGCCGTTTGGGTCTGATAAAGAGGACTATTCACCTCTTTTCTGACATAAAAATCTTTTGTATTTTATTTAAGGCGTTTGTTATACCTAAAATTATCTATTGCGTTCGTTTGGATTTGGTACGGCGGAAATTTGCAAGCCTTGCACAAAATTCAACGCAAATGCTTCAGTTTTAACGCCTTTTTGTTAAAAAATCTGAGTAATCATAAATTTTTAACTTATAAGCACACTATTTTTAACATACAGCATATTATTATTATTATTATTATTATTATTATTATTATTATTATTATTAATTATATAACACTCCTATAGGAGTAGTTGAGAAAAGGGATAAAAACCGTTCAGGCGACGCCGAACTACTCGAGCCACAAAGGCCATACGACTTCCAACAGAACGTCCCTAGGAGGGGCTTCCAGAACATAAAGTACAAAATTACCGGTTATTGTAATTCAAGATAGTGTAGTCTTAAGCGTCTCTTCACATGGACGCAGGTGGTTACGCAGGCTGGAGAGACACATTCAAAAATCGTGCTCCGGATACTGAGGGGCAATTCATTCCACAAAGTGATGGCGTTGAAGGGAAAGCATTTCGCAAGAAAAGTCGAGGTCATAATGGGAACCTCAAACAAAAATCTCCGTGTAAGGCGTGTGCTAGCATCACACTTAAACCAATCTTTTATATATGAGACCGGGTGAAGTTCAATTCGTAACGCATCAGCGATTTCGGACGTCAAAGCCACCCTACTAATTGACATAACGGTCGGGAGTTTATGTCGAGTGCAGGTCAGCGTTACTGAGTCAGTCCTGGACAATTTAAAGGCGGTTCGTATAATTTTGTTGTACGCAACAGTAAGCCGCTTTAGGTTGGCGGTAGATGACGAGGACCAGAAGAGCGCTCCATAGGCGACACAGGGCACAATTACCGCAGAAATATAGTGACAGATTTGGGAGTAGGAAAGAAACGATCTCAACCTTTTCACCAGAAAGGTCTTCCGATGTAGACTAGTAATAAGGGAATCAATTAACTCGTTAAAACGAAGTTTGGAGTCAAATACCTAGAATCTTCAAGGAGGCCGTAGTTGACACTTCCTTTGAAATAATCAGTACATTGGTTTTGGTCACATTAAGGCTCAGTCCACGACTGGTGTACCATTTAGACAAATAAGTGAGATCTTGCTGGAGACACTCGTTGATCATTGCCTCCTCTTCCAAACAGTAAGGGGCGAAGAGGAAGTTATCGTCAACATAACTTAGTATTTCTAACCTGAAGCAATGGTTGAAAAGTGAGGCCGTAGAAACTGCAAAGAGAAGGGGGGCAAGACCCGATCCTTGAACTATTCCTCGTTTGGAAATTTTTGTTTTGGACGAGTCGTAATCGATGGTGTTACTTCTATCCTGAAAGTAATCGGCAAAAAGCTCCAGGTAAACATCAGACACCCCTAAAGAGGCAAGATCGTAAATAAGCTGGGCTCTTGAGATAGTATCGAAGGCCTTGGAGATGTCTGTTTGGGCGACAATGAATCTCCGATTTTGGTCGTAGGCCTTAACAGCCTCGTTATAAATATATAACGGCGTCCAGATAACTTTATGGCCAGGCCTGCTCCCTTTCTGTTGTTCAGGTATTCTTGACCATATAAACTCGGTGAGACGATGAAAAACCACTTTTTCCACGATTTTAGTCATTGGAGACAGAACAGAAACTGGGCGGTAATTTGCGATGTCCAGAGGATCACCCTTTTTGTAAATGGGATTGATACACGCGATTTTTAGAGCTCGAGGAAATCTTCTTGTTTTAACAATTTGCGAGCACAAGTAGTGTATCAAATTGTACCCTGTAGTATTGAGATTTTGCAACATTGTGTCTGAGATTTTTAAAGGATAGCATGGCCCCTTTACCTTGACCGTACGAATAAGCTTAAGAAACTGCCTACCGTCCGGAATTTCAGGATCAGGCGAAAAATTACTCGGAAGGACTGAAGATTCCATAATTTTCCCAGGGGCAGGTACATTGCTGGGGTTGTTAACCCAGTCCAGATAATCGTCGAAGGCCTCATACATAAGTTTAGGCGGTTTAACAGTGCAGTTTCGACGTATCAGCTGCCAAATCCGGTTTGATTTGGCATGCTGGAGCACTAGTGCTCTTTTAGCGGCTCTTATACCTTTCTTAAAGGTTAAATTCGCTTGTTTGTATAGTTGGCGAGAGTGTAGATCTTGGGTGGAAGCGTAGTTTCGGTATGCCGTTTGCTTTGCTATCCACTTTTTATGCAGATCTTCGTTCCACCATTTGTTACGTGGCTTAGCGGTCTTGTTCCTGGTGGAGATTTGAAGTCCAGCAGATATAGCTGCTGAAGTAATCGTATCGTCAAAGTACTCGAGGAGTAAATTGACATCCTCGACTGCAGTAAAATCTTCAAAATTAATGTTATCCAAGTTTCGGTGGAAGACTGCACGCTTAAAATTTGTAAAATTGTAATAATTTAGGGAGGGCTTGAGAGGCAGTATTTTCTCATCAGCTGGAGCACAAGGAGACAGGGTAGCCTGAATAATCATATGGTCAAATTTAGGTACTGAAAAGATATTCAAATCACTATGGCAAAGGTTGTTAGAAATATAAATATGATCAATTAGAGTCGCTGACGATGTGGTTATCCTGGTCGGACTGGTGACGATTTGATTGAGGTGGAGAGCCTCAGTACTAGTTCTTAGGATTCGAAGATCTTGCGTCGTTGTATTATAATTAGTGTTGAAATCACCCAGTAAAACATTAACATGGGTTTCGTCAAGGTTGTTAATAAGCGTCGTGCAAGCGTCCATAGAAATATAAGAAGGTCGATAAAGCAAAGTAAAAGTAATCCAATTTGAGCAACAAAGGCACCTTAAGGTTACATGTTCAAGTCCGTTGTCACTATCAGAGCTTATTAAGACCGAATTTATATTTTCGAGCACTAAGATCATGACTCCTCCGCCTCTTGTTTGACGATCGGCTCTATAAATCTTATAGCCCGGGATAGCTAAGACTGCGTTGTCGCAATAAGAAGAGAGCCAGGTTTCCGTGACAAAGCAGAAATCACTCTGATTAATTTGTAATATTGCCATCAGATCGTCTAGTTTGTTCAAAATGGAACGGGCATTGAGATATGTTAACCTGAACTTAGGTAAACTAGGCAGTTTCATTATTCGGTGGCGTGGCATGCCTCCCTTTTAATTCCGGATCACACCAATAGTCAGTACTAAACTTGGGGTTGGCTCCATAGAATGGACGGATCGACACACCTGTTGGCCACGTCGATTCCATTAAACTATCCTCCAACGAGATATCAACCACTCTTACGAATACGTATGGAGAAACGGAGCCAGAACGGGCAATCCATCTGCCGCACTCCACGATGTTAAGGTTGTGGTTGCGCAGCAGTCCTGCCAAGGTGTCACAGGTGCAATCCTCCCTTACGTTTCCAATTCTTAATCGGATTGATCGTCGATTTTTGACTGGAACAGTCCAGCCTCCTGAACCCCACCGTTGATCCATTTTCTTTGGCGTTTGTTTGGCGGAAGGATAGTTAAAATGTTGATTTGCCTTAAACTCTTCAGCATTGCTGTTGTTCTGAACTTCCACGGTCTGACGAGGCTGTTCATAGTGCAGTATGCTCACATGCTTTACTGGTTTTTTTCTTAGTAGACTTGTCATGAGAAAGACTAATAGTGGGTTCCGGATCAGGTTCCTGTGTATTATTAACTCCTACAACATCGTCATGATGGTTTGGGTGATCCCTGCGGCAGTCATTGGGCGCAGGGGTGACCGGTTTTCCTAGTCCCAGTGCTTGTTGGTGAAGTGGGACACTGTTAAGTTCGCTCTGGCAAGAGCTGTGTTCGTCTTTATTCGTAAAGATCATAGCAGTGAGTAGTTTATTAAGGGTTTCATTAGAAGTTAGAATGAGATCACTAAGATTTTTCGCCATCGCATCCAGCATCTCTTGAAGCATCGTACGTGTAGACTCCATAACTCCATTAATGATGGCAGTAATGAGATTGTTATTAGTCACACTGTCTTGTTTGGGGCAAAGAGCTGGGGTAGTCTTATTACTTTCCGCTATGTCAGTGACATTCTTGTTTAAAGCACTTAACTGTTGCATAATGTCTTTTTTATAGCGAGTTATGTGATTAATTATCATATTTTCCGCAACATCTGCAGGAAAGTCTACTTCTGATTTCGTTTGTTGATCACAGATGGCAGCACATTCCTGAGCCATTGAGAAAGTCGGCGAAGTTTCTATAGCCTTCACTGCCTGAACAAGTTCATCAATTTTACTTAATAAAGCTTCTTTACTGCTTACGTTTTTAGTGCCTCTTGCATTCCCTAGACGTTCATTTACCATATTTTTTAAGTCCTCTGTAATATTTCTCCAAGTGTGGTGGTCATTAAGTTCTTCAATCGAAGGCGATCTCACGAGCGCTGAAGTAGGCCCCGCCATTTTTTTTATCATCATGTCTGAGTCATCAGACTCATATCTTAACTAAGAGTCTGTTCAATGTTCTGTTAAGTATGTTTCATGGTAGAATTAGTGTTTTGCCACTCTTTGAGGATTTTAACTTTCAAAGTCTGAGATTGACACAGAGGGGTTTTGTTTTCACCCCTTCTATTAGATGGAATTCTTTTATTTCACGTATTAATCCAATTAACAAGTTGGTTCAGAATTGTCTTGACCATTTTAATGATATTAACTTATCTGTTTCTAAACATCTTCATCTTCATCTCTTTTCTTAGTGTTTGTTCTTAACCCTCAATCGTGTTCTTTTATCTTGCTTTTTGTTACTTTTTTGTTATTAAACTAAATAAACTAAATTTTCCTTTTTTGTTCGTTCATTAACCCCAAATTGGGCTTCGGCCTGTGGGGGCAACTTGAGGTTCAACAGCCTAGCTGTCTGGGCTTGTTCCCCCTCAGTTGTTGTCACATTATTATTATTATTATTATTATTATTATTATTATTATTATTATTATTATTATTAGAGCTTAATGCTCAAAAATCTTTTGTAGTCTCGTTTAATCGAAAAACTGCACCGTTTCTTTTTGATTATTATTTTGGACCTAGTGTTCTTGTTAGAAAGAATGTTATTAAAGACCTTGGAGTTTTGTTTTCTGAGAACTGTTCATTTATTAAACATTTCCAGGATCTTAACTTAGACATTTCCCGTAGGCTTGGTCTTTTAAAACGGTTAACGTATTATTTTGTTGATATTAACACTTTTATTCTTTTGTACAAAGCACTTGTTGTCCCCAAATTACTGTATTGTGCTTGGGTTTGGTTCGGGGGCAGTAAGCAGGCTCTTGCTTTTCTACAACGTAAATTTTTTAATTTTTATCGTTTTTTATGTAAGCGTTTTAAGTGTCAAAATAGCTTTTTTCCTAATCAGGACATTTTTAATATTAACTTTATTTTAACTAGAAACTTTCTTAATCTTTTAAATAATATTTTTCATGAGAGGTTAAACATTCATTTTCTTTTTTATCTTTTAATTTTCATAATTTAAGAAAGACCAGAAATGGCTTTAGATTAAAAGCTGCGCTAAAATTGAGATCTAATCTTGCTCATATTAATCCAATTTGTAAACTTATCAATAACTATTTATCTTATTTTGATCATATTGATTTGACTATATCTAAGGATATACATTTTTCGATTTTTCTTAACTTTGTGTTTTGTGTTCTTTGCGGGGAACCCAAAATCTTGTTGTTTTTTATTTTTCCTTGTTTGTTCCATAACTGTTTTTTTGTTCGTCCTTGTCTTGTGGTTGTGTTTTTTGTTTTTTTTTTCTTTTCCGTCCTTTGTCTCACATTTATGATATTATTTTTAACTTCCCTTTGTTGCTCTTATTAATTTTTCTTTTAGTAGTCTTTTATTAATAATTTTTATTTTTCTATAGTTTGTTCTTTTATATGTTTTTTCATTAACCCCGTTTTGGGTATTTGGCCTGTTGGGGGGCAACTTGGGGTTTTTCCCTCTGGTTTATCTTGTGGGATATTCCCTGCTGTTGTCACATTATTATTATTAAATTAAAATTATTATAAATTGTTGCATCCCATAACGGGATATGTGAATTTAAATATACGAACATACAATTTTATACAGTTTGCCAAAGTACAGGGTTTTTATAATTAAAGTTCCATTTTGACATGGCCATAAAAAAAAATACTGGACCAAAAGCTATAATACTTGGTAATGTTATATAAGAGGGCATGAGAAGTTCATACCCACCAAAAAAAAAAAAAAATTAGTTCAAAAGATCACCACCAGCATGGAATGGCGCTCTATGCAATATTCGTATACGAAATTAGACACGAACACACAGGTTACAAAGGTGTAACCTGCTTTCAGTAAACGGTAGAGGCCACATTCAACATGTAACTAATTTTAGTAACGATTAAAGACGTGTTAACCTGTGTCTTCGTGTGTAATTTCGTAACAATTTTGTTACAATTTTGACTGTGTAACTCGGAAACGTTTTTTTTTTGTTTTTTTTTGTTATTTTGTGTTGGTAGAATACTGCTTATAGAATATATTCTGTCATTCCTAAGGCTTGGAAATTTCTTTTGTTATTCGATCAGTTTTAAGATAAGAGGCAAATAAATAATCACAATCTTCTTCTTGTATATAAAGAAGGATGTTTGTTTGTGGGTTTCTTTGTGGGTTTGTGTGTTTGTTTGTTTGTTTTTTATACAAATCTACAGTTTTATTCCGATCTTGATAAAATTTAGCATAGATGACCTTCAAAGCATGAGGAAGGTCACTTTCTACCTCAGATTTCGAAAAAATAATAATTATTGATAAAAAGTCGATATTCATGTGGCAGGGCATATTAATGAGAAATATTTCATGACCAACAATGCAAGACAAAGTTTTTGCAACAATAAGTATCAACAATGGTATCAATACGCAATTCACAAACACTCTGCACGGACCAACAATATTATCTCATGACCAACAATGCAAATAAAAGTTTGTGCAACAATATGTATCAACAATGGTGTCAACACGCAATGCACCAAAACTATGCAAGGATCAACTATATATGTCTCATGACCAACAATGCAAGGCAAAGTTTTTGCAATATAGAATTCAATGCATAGAATTCCTGTTATTCAGGCTTTTCTTAGAAAACAGAATTCTTAGTACTTAACAATTTCTTGAAAATGTTTAAAAATGATCAGTAACTGGAGATAATGAGTTAGCCGACTATTGAGAAAGAGTGAAAGACGATACAGGAAACACTCCTTTAGCTCCGTGCTGTATTGAGCAAATGGTAGGCAAGTAAATAGAAGAATCGGCGACCGCTAGACTACACAAAGAGATGAATGGCCAAGTTTTGATTCAAGACATCGAGAGAAGAAAGGGAATTGCAACAACATCAAGTGTACATCTAAAGTAAGATTACGTGAGTAAAAAATTATTTAGACTAGAAGGCATCCTTGGAGAGATCCATCCATTGTGATCCAAAAACCATCCATAGGTATTTAAAGTCCCGGAGGAAAAAAATCGACGAGAATCGAATATAATGACCACCTCGACCTGTCTATCGCCTTGGGAACTACTGATCGAGTCACATGCGGTTAAAAGAAAAAATGATAATTTTCCGTTTTAATTACAGCGTTTGGCTTGTTCTGTATTACAAACATCGCGAGATTAATCACCTTCTTATTACTTCAATAATCACATAGCATAAATGTAAAAAACAAATACAGGGTGTTTCAAAATTATGTACAATAAATTTAGTGACATATTCTTCAGGTCAAAAGAAGACGAAAATCTTCTATAGCACTTTGTCTGGAAACGATTTGTTTGCGAGTAATCCAATATCATACAGTAGGGAAGCACTGTAGTTAGCGGATGATATTTTAGCAGTTCCAGCGTTTCGACCCAACACTAGGTTGAGTGGTTTGTTCCATTCAAACCTACTTTAGGGTTGTTCCATTAGTTGTGTACGGTTGTTTCCATTACTGTAGTTTCACTACTGTACATTCACTAGGAATATCAATTTCAGAACGTTTGCGTGCTTTGACATACGCATTAAGATTTACGTAAAAAAAGTCTTGTACACGTATTCCAGTGCAGAATACACTGACATGCACCTAATGTATGGTCTTGCAGACGGAAATGCTGTGGAAGCAAGAAGACTCTACCAAGAACGCTTTCCGAATAGACGTTTTCCAAATAACCGAACATTTGTATCTGTCGACAGACATTTGAGGGAGCGTGGTTCCTTTGGCCGTCAAACAGGACAAGGGCGGCCTGTAGCACATTCTCCGGATGAGGAGGATGTGATAATTGACATCATACATGATGAAGCACAGACAAGCACCCGTCGTATTTCTTCCATGGTACACATAACGCACTCATCTGTTTGGCGCATTCTTCACCGTCAGCTTTTGCATCCATACCACCTGCAACTGGTTCTGAACCCAACGGACTATCCACACCGACAACGATTTTGCCAATGGATACAACGTCGTCATGCTGCAGACCCTAGTTGTCTCAGCCAGATACTTTTCACGGACGAAGCAACCTTCACCCGGACAGGAATCGTAAATTCTCACAACCAGCACCATTGGGCAGATGCTAACCCGCATGTTACCAGAGCTCGAGCGCATCAAGAGCGTTTCTCCGTGAACATTTGGTGTGGAATTGTCGGAAATAACTTAATTGGCCCTTATGTGTTGCCGCCACGATTGACTGGGCGAACGTATCTTTTGTTTCTGCAGAATGCATTGCCAGAATTACTGGAAGATGTTCCTCTTTTGATAAGATTTAACATGTCGTTCATGCATGATAGCGCTCCAGCACATTTCAGCCATGTTGTGCGAGCACACCTAAATGCTGCATACACGAATCGGTGGATAGGTCGAGGTGGACCGGTAGCCTGGCCTGCAAGATCACCCGACCTTAATCCCTTGGACTTTTTTCTGTGGGGTCATGTGAAAACGATCGTCTACAGCACAGAAGTTCCTAACATTATGGATCTGCGACAACGAATTGAAAATGTATGCCAAACCGTTCGTAAGGCTGGCGACGAACTCTTCCATGACATCAGACGGTCGCTCATGCAACGAGCCGAAGCGTGCGTGCGAGCTGGTGGCGGGCACTTTGAACAATTCGTGTAATTTGGAGCCACGGGTTTAGTTGGCTGTATCGCGTAAATAAATCGTTTCCAGACAAAGTGCTATAGAACATTTTCGTCTTCTTTTGACCTGAAGAATATGTCACTAAATTTATTGTACATAATTTTGAAACACCCTGTATAATGTAACAACTAGGGAAAAGTTAAAAATGGCTTCGAGCATTATTAACATCGAAATTTGAAGCTTAGATTTTCACGTAAATGAAGAATATGCACTCCTCTTTAGATATCTCAAAGGGTTTTAAAATTATTTCACTTTATTTAGGTAGCGGAAGAATGGAGCCTTGAAAAAGGTTGAAATTTGGAATATAACTTACTAAGGGCATGTGTTACTTCACTATTTAGTTTGGTTTTGACCCAATCGGTCTAAGTAATAGGGATGGATCAGAGATACGGGGAGGGGAGATAGACAGGTTCATCTCTCTATATGGTATATAGGTATGTAAAGAAGTGAAATTTGTTATGTACGAGGGTGGGCTGAAAAGTAATGCCTTCATGGCTGTATCTTTTTCATTTTTTAACCGATTTTCAAAATTCTTTTTGTATCTGATACTCACATTTCTCCTCTATGTAATGCATTATTCACTTTTCGACATAGTCCCCATCCCTTTTCACGCATTGTACCAACGCGTGACTAGTCGGGTGAACCCGTCGGAGAGGAATTCCGGGGTTGTTGTCGACACCAAGACCGAACGGTAGGTTTCACCTCGTCGTGAGAACGCAAGTCATGCCCCTTAAGGTGCTCTTTCCTCTTTGGGAAGTGGTGAAAGTCGCAAGGTGCAAAGTCTTTCATTTTTGAACTGTAGGCGCTGCAACTCCCTCTGAAGTGTGGCGATCGTGTGCGGACGGGCGTTATCGTGCTGCAGAAGAGGATCCAAAGGTGCCATTCAATCCTCGTGTCGACGACAACCCCGGAATTCCTCTCCGACGGGTTCACCCGACTAGTCACGCGTTGGTACAATGCGTGGAAAGGGATGGGGATCATGTCGAAAAGTGAATAGTGCATTACATAGAGGAGTATCAGGTACAAAAAGAATTTTGAAAATCGGTTAAAGAATAAAAAAGTTACAGCCATGGAGGCATTACTTTTCAGCCCACCCTCGTAGATTCCTCTAAGCATAACCCATATTACTCTGAAGTTTAGGTTAAATTTTCCCAAAAGGGACAGTCGTGGAAGTAGTTGTGATATAATTATTTAGTACCGAAAGGTGCTTCATGCTATTAGTGTAGGGAAAAGTGTCTGTCTGTCTGTCTGTGTATCTCTCTGTCTGTCTGACTGACTGTCTGTCTGTAACTCTAACTCCTCCGAAACTATGAAAAATTTTCAAAATCAGTTTTCGTCAGTAGATGAATATGGTTCATGGCACGAACCAATCACAAATATTATCTAAATCGGTTCATTGGCACGTGCACAAATGGTACCTCTATTTTCCCGGTTTTCAATTTTTAATGGGAAGATATAGTAAGTAATATATCAAACAATTCGTAATGACGAGATAGAACCGGATATTAGTTAATAATTTTGCCAACTGATAAATGTGGTTCAAGAAATGAACCATTTTGAAAATGGTTGTAATCGAAACAATGGCACGTGCTCTAACGGTACCCTTATGACACCCTCAAAATTTTCAATAATAAGATATGTCATGTAATATATCAAACAACTTGGGATGATGTATCATGAATAAATATAACGTAAAAGTATTGATAGTCGAAATTGGTTCAAAGGCACTTACTTTAGTGGAACCATTATGGTTCATTGGAACTTTCAATGCTAAAATATGGCATGTAATATATCAAACGACTTGGAATGATGAGTCATGATGAATATAACGTAAAATTAATGATAGTCGAAATTGGTTTCAAGGAACCAGGTTTAGCAGAACCGTTGTGGTTCACTGGAACTTTCAGTGCTAAAATATGCCATGTAATATACCAAACAACATAATATATGATAATCCAAATTGGTTCAAAGCTACGTGGTTTAATGGTATCATTATGGTCAATTAGAAATTTACAATGTTAACATTGGGCGGTTTAAAAATATGATTCCGCGAATGGTTTCGTTTAACCTTTCGGTACTTGGTTATGTCATTCCATAATGGTTTATTAAGTACCGGAAGGTGCTTTATGCTCTGAGTGTGGGGAAACGTGTCTGTCTGTCTGTCCGTCCGTCCTTCCGTAACTCTAACTCCTCCAAGGCTATGAAAGATTTTCAAAATCTTTTTTTGTCAGTCGATGAATATTGTTCACTAGAAGAGGTACCCGGCGTTGCCCGGGATAATTACACTTGCACAAACTTTTCCTTTCATTGTTAGTCATGAGATATTGATTGTTGGTCCATGCAGAGCGTTTGTGAATTGCGTGTTGATACCATTGTTGATACCTATTGTTGTACAAACTTTGCCTTGCATTGTTGGTCATGAGATATTTCTCATTAATATGCCTTGCCATAACCATGAATATCGATTTTTTATCGATATTTATTATTTTTCCGAAATCTGAGGTAGACAGTGACCTTCCTCATGCTTTGAAGGTCATGTATGCGAAATTTTATCAAGATCGGAATAAAACTGTAGATTTGTATAAAAAACATACACACAGACCCACAGACGCACAGACCCACAAACATCCTTCTTTATATATATAGATAGATGGCGAGATTCATTATTATTTTCGTCAGTCGATGAACATGGTACATGGCACAAATCAATCACAACTATTATCTAAATCTGTTCAATAGCACGTGCACAAATGGTACGTTCACGTCACCACCTAGCAATTTTCAATGGAGATATACACTGAGTTAGCAAAACTCATGGGATAGCAAGCACATTGATTGATGGGATGGCTCACGAATTCACAGGGGTAACGGATTCTGGGAATGGACCATTAGACGTTGTGGGAAGAGCTTGGATAAGTGATTAATCAGAAATGGCACGACGTTGCGAGTTGACGTCTTTTGAACGGGGTATGATAGTAGGTGCCCGACGCATGGGATGTTCCATTTCGGCAGTGGTGCAGGAATTTGGCTTTCCCCGCTCAACTGTCTCCAGGAATGGATGAATGCATCACAGTCCACAACAGGCACCATACCAGGCGTCCAGCTGCCCTGAATGATCGTGACCGGCGACACTTGGGACGAATAATTCAGAGACAGGAGCGCAACAGCTTAATACTGGCCGCACTAGAAACGTCTCTCGGTGGACAATTCGTCGGAATCTGCATGCCCTCGGGTTTGGCAGCCGTCGCCCTACACGGGTGCCAATGCTTTCCCAGCGTCATCGGACACTCCGGCGTGCATTTGCTACCAACCATCTTGGCTGGACTCTGCAACAGTGGCGTAACGTCATATGGTCAGATGAGTCACGATATCAACTGTACCACGCTGATGGGAGGCGCAGACCTCACTAAACGATGGATCCCGCATGCCAACAGGTGGTGGTGCAGGGTGGTGGGGCGTCAGTGATGGTCTGGGGTGCATTTTCCTGGTTTGGAATGGGCCCTCTGGTTATCCTGGACCAAACGTTGAATGGTCCACGGTATCGTCAACTCATCGGAGACCATCTGCACCCGTTTTTGACATTTCAACACCCTGACGACGTAGCAGTCTTTCAAGATGACAATGCTCCACCACATCGCTCCAATGTCGTCCGCAAATGGTTCGAGGAGCATGCAGGAGAGGTCCAACGACTGAGCTGGCCAGCCCGGAGCCCTGACATGAATCCCATCGAGCATATCTGGGATGCTGTTGAAGTCTGGCTCCGGGCACTGGATCATCCGCCCACGAACGGGCAGCAACTATCTTCGGCTCTGCAGACTATCTGGTGTCAACTGCCTCCAGAAGTATACCAGGGACTTGCAGACTCATTACCACGCCGTATTGCTGCACTCCACAGGGCCAGAGGTGACCCGACCAGATATTAAGTAACTATCCCAAGAGTTTTGCTAACTCAGTGTGTATTGAGTAAAATATCAAACAAATCGTAAGGACGAGGTAGAACCGGTTTTCGCAAATTGATAAATATGGTTCCGGGAATGAATTATTTTGTAATCGAAAATGATTATGAAAATGAAAATGGTTGTAATCGAAACAATGGCACGTGCTATAATGGTACGCTTTTGATATCCTCAAAAATTTTCAATGATAATATATGGCGTGTAATATATCAAACCAATTGGGAACCTAGTTTAGTGGAACCATTATGGTTCATTGGAACTTTCAATGCTAAAATATGGCATGCAATATATCAAACAACTTGGAATGATGTGTCTTACATGAATACAAGGTAAAATTAATGATAATCCAAATTGGTTCAAAGCTACTTGGTTTAATGGTATCATTATGGTCAATTAGAAACTTTCAATGTCAACATAGGGTAGTTGAAAAATATGGTTCCGCGAATGGTTTAGTTTAGGCTTTCAATACTTGCTTATGTATTTCTTAATGGCTTATTATAATCATAAACTTTAAATAGCTTGTGATATGTCATTCGATTGGAATTGTTGAAAAACGAAAGAAGAAATACTTCTTATACATATTCTAACTACTACGTTCGAGAAAATCCATGTGTTGATGAAAAAATGAAGGTTAAAAATGCGGATAAAAGGGTAGAAAATAGATGAACTCAGGATTTCGACTACTTTACTATATCCTCCATCATAGGAGGGGGGGGGGTTAACTTCTCGTTTGACGCTTTCTCTTCATAATGCTGTTGACATACGAGATACGTCCAGAAAGTTAGTTCTGTTTTTATTTCTCGCTACCGGAGTGCTACAATGCAATTCGGAGCATGCTCTGTATGATTATTACATTCCATAACTGACCAATTACATTCGAAGTATAAATGAAAAAGTAATGGCAACGTGCTCAGTTTCAGCAATGATACCCAGTGTATGAAAATAATTGTTAACGCAATTTGATGGCGTGAGTTTTTAATTTGCCTGTCCAAAAAGAGAAGCGTGCTGAGCTGTAATTTTACGTGTGGTGTTAACTCCAACCAAAGCATGTTAAAATCGCTAAACGGAACTGAATATAGATGGTGTTTGCGAGTAGTTCGCAACGCAAAAGATTGTTGATTATCATTTAGGAAGCATACGATAATGAAGCACGTTATATTTTGACTAAGGCTTGGGTCACACTGGCGTAAAACGCCACGTAATTACGCCGACGTAACGACGCCAGTGATGTCACTTCCGGTAAATAGCATGGTGCCGCGCTTGGCGACGTCGTTACGTCGGCGTATTTACGTGGCGTTTTACGCCAGTGTGATCCTAGCGTAACAGTTATATTCTGACTGGGCGCATCCAGTTAACTTCCGATTTCAATTTTTTGACAATCTCGCAAAGTAAAATTAACAATGTTAACAATTGATATTTGAAATTTAATTGGACAGAATACAGGTAAAAAAAATTTGCAGCGGTCAGGAAGAACGGCAAATAGTAACAGATCATGAAAGTCGTATTTCTCGTATAAAAATGGTAACTCTTGTGTAAAATTTACTCGACTGTGATAGATACTGGAGCATGCGGCAATTGGCAAATGAAATTGGTGTCAGTAATTGCATTCTGTATAACATACTGCACAATCTCCTTGAAATGCAAAAAATCACAGCAATGTGTGCGTGGGTCTTTATTATCTCACAGAGATGACGAAGTGTCACAGATACGCAATATCATAACTTAATCTGAATATATATTAAATAGAGGGTGATGTCTTTCTTCGACTCATTATTGTCGTGGATGAAATTTGGGGACAAGGTGGCACTAAAGCGACAGTCAAATGAACGGTAGCATTTCGTAACCTCACGTCCCGAAAAGGTTACATCAGAAACCCAGTAAATTTAACCTAATACTTAGATGATGCGACTCCTCAAAGGCAGAGAGTGGATGCCGAGTATTATCGACGATTCTTTCACGCGCCCACACTTCATTAAATGCAACCAATTGCTATTCATTCATGACAAATCTCGTTTTCATGTTGCCGCACAAATAAGAGAACTTTTGGCAAGATGGAATTGGGAAACATTGAACCTTTACTGTATTTCCCGTCTAGGACAGGCATGAGTCCATGTGACTTTGATCCGTTTCCCGAGGACTGATTCATTTCTCGTTAGTATACTGAAGGACCTAAAAAAAAGAATTTAAATTTAATCAAACTATTTTGTAAATAAATAAAAGTTCTCACTTTTACAAATAAATGGAAGGTAAAGATAGTGGTTCATTAACATGGTGATTGATGAGGTTCGTGTTCATGTGATTTTTTTTTCCTAGCAAAATCTAAACATTGGATTGGGGAATTTGCTTTAAAAACAAACACTGGATTTTCTCCGCATTCCGTCTCTCCATAATTAATTTATGATAGAAATAAATTCTCTTTTTATTGCACGTTTTTTTTTCATGCTTTTTTTGAAATCTAATGAACGTTCATGATTTTAAGTCAGTTGTTTGGAAAGTGATTAAAGAAAGTTATCCCTTCCCGTATTTCATTAACCGCGCTCACTTTATTGCTGATTTATTCTACATACATAAGAGCACGGGTCATAAAATTTTACTTCTGCTTTGAAAGCATGATTTTGATTTTATATTATTTAATCAATAGTTAGCCTAATTAACTCAAATATCATAATTTGTGAAAAAAATAAATCTTTGCATACAAGCATGTGCACTATCTATCCAAAGTAATCTTACATTTTCGATTTTATACGTTTTGTCGAATATCTAGAAAAATACTTGACCAATTATCCTGAAACTTCGTATATTTCAGAGAAGGGTTTGTCCGGAAGGCAAATAGGGGGGCCAGCAAGAACTTGAAAAAAAGTTTGGGATCTCCCTGTAAAAAATAATGCTTGAAATGCGTTGAAGCTGTAAAATATGAATAGGAGGCTTCTTTTACTTATCTGTATCCTTTTAACTAACAATAACACGTATATTCATGGAGTTAAGAAGGTTTCTCTAAAAAATTCGAAATGTTTTCGTAAGGTTTTTGTTATAACATTCAGGGTTTTCAAATCAATGCAATGCCATTTTGATGAAACTTGACAATCTACAGTGGAGACAACAACTTTCATATCAGCGTAAGGAGAAGTTGATACGTGTGCCCGGACCAAAATTAAAAATTTGGTGAGAACCCCTAATCGTTTTGCTTATTTTTGAGAACAACGGAAGTTCAACTCATCATATCGGCGATATCTTTCTGAAATTTCAGGATATTTGCTTGAGCTTTTTAGAAGAGTAGCTCTATACGTTTGGATAATAAATTATGCAAAAGACATTTTGGTAACGCTTGCGCATGCGCAGTTAAATATTATTTAGTAAAATTGCTCATATTTCATCAAATATTTAATATTTTTATATTCTGATTGGAGGGTGTCATCTCTACTGTAGTTTGTCTAGTTTTCTGAAAATGGCATTGCATTGAGCTGAAAACCCTGCATGTCATAAACAAAATTTACGTAAACTTTTCCATTTTTTTAAAGATATGAACTCCATGAATATACGTGCTATTTTCATCCAGAAGAACATAGTTAAGTAAAAGAAACCTTTTAATCATATGCTACAGATACAACGCATTTCAAGCATTATTTTTTACAGGGTGATCCCAAATATTATTTTTTGATTCACTTTATTGCTAGTCCCCTATTTGCCTTCGGGACAAAACCTTCGCTGATATCTATGAGGTGTAACATGCTCTTTACACCCCTGAACTTTCAAAATAATTCGTCAAGTATTTTTCTAGATATTCCACAGAGTCTAAAATCGAAAGTGTCCGATTACTTTTGCTAGATAGTGTATCTAATATGTGTTT
The DNA here is from genome assembly GCA_023313115.1 of Rhysida immarginata. Taxonomy (NCBI): domain Eukaryota; kingdom Metazoa; phylum Arthropoda; class Chilopoda; order Scolopendromorpha; family Scolopendridae; genus Rhysida; species Rhysida immarginata. The sequence goes on from JAHWFO010097618.1 coordinate 623,777, forward strand.
TCTACTATGTATGTATATGATATCGGAATTTTTCAGTATTCTGATCGAATTTATAGTGGACAATGCAGATGTTTTTAGTAATTAAAAAAAAATGTTTCGAGAGAAATAACAGTAACGTTAGAATGGCTTCACTAAAGCTTTAACACATTATAGAGACAATGGAAATGGGATTTTAATTGGTATCCTTCCGAACAAACTGGACATTGAGACGAAATTCATACAATAAATAGGGGGACATCTAAGTTTTTTACAACTGCATCCAGTGGCGGCTGGTAACTAAAATTTCTGGGGGTGCTGCGACAGAAAATTGTAATTTTTTCACGAATTTAGGGAATAGCTACTGACATTAAGCGTAAGGATCATGTAATATACGTACAGTCCTGGAAAAAATGATAGGAACGTTTGTGTTTTCCACATAACATTTTTAATAATGAATTTATTTCAACGAAACTTTACACACCTATGACCACACTGCATTGACACCACTGGTTTCAATTCAGTCAAAATATTAAAAAAATTAGTTGAGCCACAACCAATTTTTGAAAAAAGGGTGGAAAAAATGATAGGAACTAAATGAATAATCTGCCCCCCCCCCCAAACTGGGAATGTGAGACCTTCTCACCATTGCATATTAATGAAATTCTGAACAAGAAGACATATCTCTGATAAAATAAAACTTGTTCACTAAGTATCTTCAAAATGGGACGTGGTAAACAACTTAGCCATTATGAGAGAGGAAAAAATCATGGCATATAAAGAACAAGGCATGTCAAAAGCAGAAATTTCTCGTTTGATTGGAAGGTCCAAGCAAGTAATTTCATCTTTCCTGAAAAATCCAGAATCATATGGTACATAGAAAACGATAGGAAGGCCTAAAGCACTTAGTGATAGAGACCACCGTCGAATTCTTCGCATGGCAAGCAACAAGCAAATTTCTGCCAACTCCATCAAACAGGCGATTGGAACACAGGCTCATCGAAGAACTATTAATAACTATCTCAAACAATGTCCTCATCTCCAACGCCAGGAAATGAAACAGAAATCACCTCTTACCAACCAGCACAAAGTTGATCGTCTTCAGCTAGCCAAACAGCATCAGACCTGGACTTCCGAATGGAACTCAGTCATCTTTAGTGACGAAAAAAAGTTCAACCTAGTAAATTATTTAATTTTATTTTATTTAGATAATGTCGCGTGCGATTTATTAATTTACATTGTGAAGCGAAACCATGTTGACGTCACCAAGATGGACGCACTGCCATTGGAAATTGCGTTGGGAACTTTCGTTGTTTCACACATTTATGGTTCGAATTAAATTTTTTTAAATATGCCATCGATGTTAGTAATGCGGTAATCTTTCGATTTAAATAAAGTTGTATTGATCATTGAGTTATTCTTTAAAAACATAAAAGCGTGTTCTTAAAGAGCTTTTTTGACTATAATTTATTTTATGCTCTTTAGTTCTTCTTTTATTATTTTTAACGAAATGCTAAAGAAACTTCTATGAAAAACCCGTTAGAAGAAGATCGAGAGGTTCTTGTAGTTATTATGAAATAGAAAGAGAAAATTAAAGTTTTACAATGCACCTATAATTTTTACCATCAAAAAAATCAATCATCAAACCATAACTTCCGGATGCACTGATCCGACGCCTTCAAATTTCCCCATCATTTGAAAAACTCCTTTTATTCAGCTTATTTTTCTCATGAGAGAACAACACGAAGTCACATTGAGCAAGATCAGGACTGTATGTTAGTGCTCAAGCAAATTTTGCACATGCACAATTTTTGGTGATTTGAAGCAACGCGTTTACACGGAGAAAATTCGTTATAAGAACCATCTGAAAGAAAGGAACACCCGAGTGTCCTGGATCTGCTCGTGCGAGTGTCTCATGGCTGAACTATTTCTCTGGAGCATACAATAGGTTGCACGATGGCAAAATCATGGTATAAAAACAAATAAGTATAGTTTGTGAGCCCCCGAATGAACTGAGACAGATACTGAGTAATGAGGCTGACATTGTGGTGACTGTCGTCTGAGTCTTCTTCGTATGGCTACCAAGGGAGAATAATTTTCTAACTTGGAAACTATGATAGGGAATGGTGGAACAGGGAATGGTCAAATTTTCTATCTTCTATGAATTACTGGCGCAAAGAGTTCAGACTCTCTTCTATCTATCGGTACGGCAACTGCCTCTTGGTCTCAAGCATTTTCCGACTGTGCCGAAGTGTTTTTTTACATGACAAATGAGACAGAGCGGCCAGAGAACATGGGGCATATTCTAGGCTCAAAAATTCCTTTCTGAAATATCCGATACAATCTAGTAGTGCCTCGAAGCCAGTGTTCTCCAACCGCCTTCAAAATTGTAGCGTAAAATTGCCTATAGGGAGTGCAAGTGACTACGTCATAGCTGACGTCATTTGCGCGATGAAAGGGCCGAGAGCCTAGGAAATGGGATCGCTGGTTCCAAACATTGGAACCACGCAATACACCGGGTGATTCAGTCAATTTCTGACCATTTCACTCGAATGACGTGCATTAGGGATAAACAATTGAAAGAATATGAGCGCCATATCGAATTTCTAAATAGTAGGAGTTTGTATTGTTGCAACGGCGCTGCATGAATATCGTATTGTTGAAAAATGGCGCCCGCTTTATCAACAGAGCAGAAATGCAAGGTTGTCGAATGGTATTTCGAGACAAAATCACTTGTAACCGTGCAAAGAAAGTTCCGGAAGGAGTATAAGTGTCGAGACGCACCAGGCAGGCAAGCAATCATGGATTTTGTCAAGCAATTTCGTGGCACTGGATGTGTTAAAGGCAAGAAAAAAGGCGGGAGCGAAGCTCGTGTTCCAACGGCCGAAGTTGTCGAAAATATTTGCACAAGGTTGGTCGATTCCCCTAACAAAAAATCTGTTCGCCGCCTATCCATTGAAGAAGGGCTGTCGTATACCACGACGTGGCGAATTTTGAGAAAGGATTTACACTTGTTCCCGTATAAGATCCATGTTTATCAGTAGTTAACAGACACTGGAAGACAGAAGCGACAACAATTTGCGATGGAGTTTCGAGCAAAAATGGAAGCCAATCAGGACATTGTGGACAACCTGTGGGTGTCAGATGAGGCCTTCTTCCATCTGTCAGGTGACGTTAATAAACACAACGTTCGTTTTTGGGGTTCTCAGCACCCTCATGAGATCCATAAGTCACCTCTTCATCCACGAAAGGTTATGGCTTGGTACGCGATTTCCAAAGGAGGCATCATTGGTCCGTTCTTTTTTGAGGGCACCGTCACGTCACAGGCTTACGTTAACATGTTGGAAACCTTCTTCATCCCCGAGCTGCGATGGAGGCGTATACCGCTTCGACATCAATGGTTTCAACAGGATGGCGCTAGGCCTGACACTGCTAATGAAGTGCTAGACTTTCTCAATCAGAAATTCGGAAATCGTGTCATTTCAAACAGGTTTCCAAATCGATTCGAGGGTGGCTTTCTTTGGCCCCCTACGAGTCCTGACCTAAACCCATGTGATTTTTATCTCTGGGGGTTCCTTAAAGACAGTGTGTTCATTACAGCACCAAGAACCTTAGACCAGCTGCGACAAAGCATCGTCGACTGCTGCACCCTCCTGGATAGAGTTATGAGCAACTTCGCCATTCGGCTGCGAACAGTTCAAAACGTTTTGGCTCATTCTTGAGCAGTAAGAAACTCAAGAATTTCACATCTTATAAGTGTTATAAACACTGGATTTATACAAAGCGATTTTATTCCATCTCTACCTTGGAACCAGTGTTAAATCCCGAAGAGAGAAGACTTGTTTGGAACCAATTCGAGTCACGTGACTGAACAGCACCAAAGATTAACGTCACACTTGCACTCCCTATATTCGCTTATGACCAACACAATAGCACGATGGTTACGTGACCAACGTTTACCATAACACTGAGCGTTCGATATCTTATAAACAATGCAGGTTAGAACTTATCTCTCCTTCACACCTTCCCTATGAGACAATCTGTCGCGCCGTATTGAAAACTTTCCTAATAACCTTTGTAACAGCTAATTCAATACACTGAGTCTGAATTTGTAATTCGTTGTATCCAAAATTATTAAATTAATTTAATAAGTATTTATATTACAATGCCTATGCCAACTTTGTAAGGGATATAACATGATTTTCTATTAATTTATAATGTATATTTATCGATGATCTTTCTTAAAAAGGGTCTTTCTTAAGCACTCTTTAGCTCAGCAATGCCAAAAAAAAAGGCTGAATGTAGTTGCTGCACAAGATTTCCAGATTTTTATGAAGGATGTTAGGACACACTTGGCATCACCGTCGTCGTTGTCATCGTTCCCTCTTATATAGACTGAAGCAGCCATCAATTAATTTTTAATGAGCTAAGAGTTCTAAACCTGATCCAAGGAACGACCTGTTAAAGTGCAATTAATGGCATAAACCAACATTCTGGCAAGCGATATGCTAACCTTTTTTACTACTTCTGTTTGTTATTTAATTAATCATGTCTGTAATTTCTGTCACTTAGAAGCACTTGTCTCTTTCAAGTATTTGCTACTGGCCTCCAAGATCAAAAATAATAACGAGACTAAGAATTTCATAAAATGGTGTTTAATGGACCAGTACCCATTAAACCTCTGCAAAGCCTAAAAATAACTTTTATTTCAGGTAATAAATTGCGATGTTTATCCTGAAATAGCCAAAAAGAATGTCATTTTAAGTTTTACTAAAAAAATCAGAGAGAGACTTTCCAGAAACCCCATTTTCAACGAACAAATGAAGTAAGAGGTAGTTTTCTAAATAAATAAATTCGAAGCGGAATAATTCCCGAGAATAATATAATGAATAAAGATAATTAGATAACCATAATGAAAAGGTTTCAGTCAAAAATTGCTCTTAAAAGATAATAACATACTTCTATCACTTAAAATTTTAACGAATATTCGAAGTTAATTGAACTCATTTGGGTTAAATTTTTAAAACGTGCTTTTAAAGCTACTTTAATGGAGGTAAACATACTGATTACGATACTTAATTTACATGTTTAAATTTACCTGAAATTAACTAAGAAACATGCCATTGACGTAAATTTCTTTCAGTTAAAGTGGAGTAAAACATCGTTATAAACACTGTCTTCCTTTAGCAGTTTATAAAATTTAGAACTCTGGTGAATTTCTTATAATAAATTGATTTATTACCAGGTTAAAGTGTTCGCCTTCGTTTTTATTAAAGACTGCTTTTATTATATTATTATGTAGAGTTTTGCATACTTAATTGAGAAGAGGCCCACCAGATACGGGAAAGGAAGGCCGCCTTCAATGTTTTAATGATCTATCCATTATTTAAAACGCTAATAGAAAAATTTTCAAATGGAAGGATGAGATTATGTTATGTAGTGAAATTATAGATGATTATTTAAAAATGTAATTATCCTTAATTTCAGTTTCTTAGTGTTTCTACTGAGTTCTAGGTTTTTAATTAAACAAATTGACATTCATTAAACAGCAGCTAAAAATTCAATTAGATTAATTTACTTAATTATTCAAAGTTATATTATTGTAAAAAGGTATTCCTCTTTAAAAATCATAATTAATTGGTTTAATCAAATCCCAGGTGCGGTTAAGAGAAATTACTAAATCCACGGTCACAAAATATAATGAACTTCAATCTAGGAGTTGAAAAATATAATTTGCAATCAATTTCATTGAAAAAAGTTATACTAGGATTTTTTTTTACTTTTGTGTTTAAATGCAAATAATAACTTACAATTCTAATTAAATACCAGAGTGATCCAAAAGTCAGTTCACCCAAAGATATATGTATATATACATAATAAAAACTATTAAACATATCTACGTCCAATTTGCAGTGGATATTCTTTAGTCAATGCGACACTGATTCAGTCTACAGTAAATGTTTAAAGTGGCCCTCATTCTCCTGCTTGCACATACGAAACGCGACAGCACATATTCTTGGAAACGCGTTGTTAATGCAGAACTAGCAGAGAGTTACTGCAACACATTCCAACAATTTGTAGAGAAGTTTGATGATATTTAATGTACACAAGGTTATTATCAATAAGACGGAGCTACAGATCACATAGCCCGAATCTCAATGGAAAGAGTGAAATCTTTTTTTAAGGATAGAAATCGCAAGTAAAGCAAAAATACGTGCCATCGCATTCGTTTGTGCAAGCAGGAGAAAATGGGGGCCACTTTGAACATTTACTATAGGCTCAATCAGTATCATATTGAGTAAAGAATAGCCACTGTATATTTGACGTCGGTATGTTTAATAGTTTATATTTTATACACTCACTCACCAAAAGCCATGGCACACCTGCCTAATGACGTGTTCGGCTCCCTCTGGCCCGGATAACGGCAGCGACTCGTCGTTGTAGAGAGTCTACCAGTTCCCGGAACACATCCACAGACACTGCAAGTCATGCCGCCTCCACTGCACTCTCTAACGATGCTGCATTTACCGGTTGTGTTGGTGACGACCTGACAAATCGTTGGCGTCCCACAAATGTTCAATGGGATTGCAATCTGGATAAAGTGATGGTCAAGTCATTGTCGTGAATTGGGTAGCATGTTCCTCCAGCCACTGCTGTGTCACAAGGGCCGTGTGTGGAGTCGCATTATCCTGGTCCCTAAGCAGATCGACGTAGGAAGTAGCACACAGAGTGGATGTCAGATGCACCAATGGACTTATTGCATGCCACGAGAAAACACCCCAGACCGGAATGGAGCCTCCACTTGCCTGAGTGGTGCCCACCTAACCAGCGGGGTCCATGGCTTCGTGTGGCCTGCGTCAGACACGAACACAACCATCGACCCGATACAGCTGAAACCGTGACTCGTGGGACTAGGCAACCCTTCGCCAGCTCTTAGCGGTCCAATATTGATGTTGGTTGGCCCAGGCTAAGCCTTGCCGACGATGTGCAGTTGCCAAGAGTGGCACCCGTCGTGGCCTTCTGCTCCCAAAGCCTGCAACTACCAAGGTTCGCCGAATTGTCGTCACGTACACATTCGTGAGACGTCCTTGGTTGCACCGCTTGGTGATTTGGCCCGTTGTCGCCCTTCGGTCAGCAGTTGCAAGCCGGGTGACCCGGCGAACAACTCTGGCATCAGTGAGGCGTGGGCGGTCCGTCCGCTGTCCAACATGGGTTGTAACCCTTCGTTGGGTGTGCTCTCGATAGACCCTTGCAACGGTTTTGCGAGGAAATTGCAGGGTTTTGGCTACATCTGATATTGAGGCACCCACCCGTCTGGCACCAGCAATCATCCCCCGTTTAAATGTGGATAGCTCTCGGCATGCTGCCATTTCTGCAGCTAGTTTTGTTTCCAATGATTGTGTGATATCAAGGTGTACTGTGCGCCTGCATTCAGAGAATGGAAGCAGCGGGATCTGTCTCATTACGGACAGGGAACCTGTTTGAAGGGGTGTGCCATGACTTTTGGTGAGCGAGTGTGTATATAGGGCGAGTCAAATGACTGTTACCGCCCCCCATATAATTTCAAAACGAGTGGAGGTGCAAAAATTCTGTTGTTCGCAACATATAGGGAGTTAGGTAGGGTCTAAACGGCTACAAATGGCAATTTGCAACTTTGTAACCGTTACAGGTAGAGAAAAATTTCCAATTTTACAGTTGTAGAGCTCAAAACGCTCATTTTAACAAAAAAAAGTGATTAAAAATAAACGCAAAAATAAACCCACTACAACAAAATGAATTTTCAGTGCTCAAGCTTCATCGAGTTTTGTCAATGAATTAAGTGCTCATTGTGGTGTTCTTCTGCAGCAGTGCGTATCTATGCACGGTATTTCACAGAACCCATCACTTACTGATGCTGATATAGTGGATATATACACCTTGTCCTTCATGTATATCCAAAGGAAAAAATCAATGATGTCAAATCAGGCGAACGTGGTGGCCAGTGAACTGAACCACCTCGGCCAATCCATCGATGTAGAAACATGTCAATCCAGTCGTTGAGGTGCAGTGGCTGCAAAATGGGACCACATGCGGCGGTAGAGTACTAAAGGCAAGTTGTTTAAAAAGTCTGAGATGAAGCCATCCAAAATCATTTCTGTGTATCTTACTCCTAAAAGGCAAGCGTTGTAGAAAATAGGTCCCAGCAAGATGCCATTCCGTAGTTCACACCCACATTATTCTCCAGTTCCTCTTAAGCATTGAACTTTCATTTTGTTGTAGTGGGTTTATTTTTATGCTTATTTTTAATCTTTTTTGTTGTTGTTGTTTTGAGCTCTACATCTGTAGAACGTTTTTCTCTTCCTGTAACGGTTACAAAGTTACAAATTGCAAGGTGCAAAATTCGAGGTCAAAGGTCAAATTTGACGCCATCATTGTTTGCCCCTAACTAACTTCCTATATGTTGCCAGCGACAGATTTTTTATATCTCCAAATATTATAATGTATACATTTAAAATTGTAAAGGGGGTAAGAGACTTTTGTCTCATCCTGTATTTCATTTTCTTTGACCTCTCCAATTTAACTAATGTATACAAACACACAGACTATTAAATTTAAGTATTTTTCTATGTTTATTGTAAGATAAATGAAAAAAGTGTTCAAAAGCATTAAGATTTTGAGCTCATATTATTTGTTTCTTCATTATTCATATGTTAATTACTTACTGTTAGGTCCATTTTGTAAGCGTCATTGGAGAAAGAGAATGATCTATTCGAATAATTCTCCAATGACGCAAATAACGTCACAGGAAGTAAAAGATGGGAAGCGAAGCGAAGCGAAAGAAGAGAAGGCAGTCGAGGTTCGCAAGATGGAGAGAAAAGACGAGGTGAATGGGAGGAAGATGAAGAATGGCAAATACAAATTATTGCTCTTAAACCAGGTGCATAATAGAAAAAAAAATAAAGGAGCTAACTCGACTCAATTCAACTATTTCCAACAAAGGGATAAGGAGAGCAGAGTAAGGTCAAGTGGCATTTCGAATTCTATGAATAAAACGAAATCAGTTGAAGAACTGCCAAGACCCGTCGCTTCAGTAGAACTTTCTCCCCTCAGATTTCTAGCCTCGTTTGATTTGGAATATTTGGGTATAAAACTTCTCTTGTAATTCTAATAACGTAGAATGGTTTAGACGGCTTAATAGCATTTCCCAGTATGGATCAGATACCTTTTTATCCGAGAAAATTAAACGTGTTGTGTGAAGAAAAGTTTCAAGTTGGAGCTATCCATTTCGTTCTCTCTAAAGAAAAGGTGGTGTGCGTTTATTTATTTATTTATTTTTGAAGACGAGAATCCAGGTGAACTTTTGTCTAGTTAAAATTGGAAATTGCTTATATAACGTAATAATTTAAAAGAAGTTATGTGGACATAACCAACTTTATTGCTTATTGGATGTTGGTTTTATTTATCGTTATTCTATGGAATTTATTTGAAATCTTTTAAGTTTAAAAGCTACAGTAGCAACTTGAAGCCTATGTGTCGCTATATAATATCTATCGAGATATTTTATAGAAAACTAATTGCGTTTCTGTTTTTGACTTTTTGAATAGTTTCATGCCTTCAATCGAATGAACTTTGTTTGATGCTTCGGTACTGCTGCAGTTTCGTGAAACCGACGGATATTCCAGTGCAAAGTTATCTCAAAAGCAACATTTTCATTGCACTGTTTTTGGATCGACGGTTCTGAATACTTTGAAACTAATGCCATATTTATTGTATTGCAAATTTTATCATATTCTTTAAGAAGTAGATCTGACTGTAATTAAAGATCATTACTTCCTAAATGATATTTGGATCTGTAATATAGTGATGGATAGTTTTCATCAATACTAATTTTGGAATTGTTTATATGATTGTTTGTTAATTTAATTAGAAGTTTCTATTCAATTTGTACCGGTATTTCTGGTTTAGTAATTATTTATCTTTATTCTAATTAAAGTTTAATGTTAATATTACGCAATCTCCTCTCAGTGCTTCTGTTGGATGATTATTAATTTTTATTCGTTCCACTCGTGCATGACATTTACATCGAACAGACAGAAGAATAGAAAGATTGAAGTTTCCTGATATTCTTACATAGGACTTCGTTTTCCAATTAGTGTCGAAATAGGATCCATTTTATTGAACCATCAAAATTCACCCAATTAAAATGCAATGAAAATTAAGTAAATACAAAGGAATAAAAGCAACAGCCAAATTTTGAACATTATCAAGAATGTGTTAAAAATTCTTGAAAGTGGTCTTTGGGAGCTGAGATTTGGTCAACATGTCCCGCTCTCTCCTTTAATAAAGAAACAGCCATACATTAAATAAAGGGAAAAGATCCAGATTAAAGAGTACTTTAGTTTTTGCGTTCCAAAATAACTTCCACTTTTGTATGATAAAAGAGAAGAAAATATTTCGAGGAACTCCTTGGCTTAGAAACCAGTTCATCAAGGTTTTCAATCTAATCTCAGAAAACTATCTTGAAGAGAAACAAAAAAAAAGTGCTTTCTTTAGAAGAAGCCGAAGAAAGTTAATGGCCAGAAGGTTTCGCGGATTTACTTTGACTTATACGATTTTAAAAAAAAAATTAAATTACTGCTGGTATATTGAAGAAACCTGTGTGCTATATATAATCTGTGTTTACTAAAAATAAACTTCATTTACTTCGATATATGGAATTAATTTAATAAATATTATAAAGAAGAAAAGAAAATCATATTTTTTCTTTATATTAGCATTCAGTTCTGCTTTCAGCATCTGAGTTTTTTGATTGAAATATTAAAGTGTAAATATTGAAGAGACTGCTATCGTGCGGAATATCAATTGTAGTATATTAAAAACGCAAAATTTTCTTCATAATTAAATGATATCTTTAATTTTATTTAACTTAAATATTAATTTTATTTATAAAAATTTTATTTCGCTCCATTTATTCAGTATTTAATTTAGAAACTACCATTTTCCCATATGTCTTTTACTCATTCTTTAAAACCATACTCTTTTACAGCCCGTAACTAAAGTTTAATTACACTGAATTTTTTCTAGTTAACTTAAAATAATAGTTTTAGAAAAAAAATTAGTAATTTAATTTTATAATGTATATTTACAGTACAAAATTAAGGTTTGAAACTGAATCCAAGATTATTGACAAAAATTAACAAACAGGGTGCGATAAAAGTTTGAGTTTACTACACTAAAAAACAAAAATAAAAACAAAAAATAAAACATACAACACAATAGCGTTGGTAGGAACCCTTGTTGGTTATAACATCAGATTATGCATTTTGGCATCGAATTATAGGCCTATAGGGTGTTCAAAAAGTCTTTTGCCGGTCTCAATATCTAATGGGAATTTACAGATTTCGAAAAAATTTTCTCCTATCAAATCAGGTGTTGGCTTTTTAACAATGATCTTAATTTTGACCTTCACATTTAATTTCAAGGTCAATTTAATGCGTAATCTAATTTAACCATAAGAGATATAAAGAAAGTTAACTGGAAAGTTGTATAGTACCCTAAAATTGGTCTAAATTATCCGATTTGATTTTGCAACAATGCTTACCTAATAAAAAATAATTTCGTGATGACAACTTTCAATCATCAGCTTTGCTGATACTAATACGTATTTCATTTGATTTCAGGTTAAGCAACATTGATCCTGATCAGTATTTGAATGGTAACACTCAAAAAATGGCAGAGTACCCTCAAAATGAAATGGTTGACATGGTATTTTGTTATGGTGCAAGTCAACAAGATGTTGTACTTGCAACCCAAATGTATGCTGAAAGATATCCAAATCGCCGGCATCCTTCAAGACAAGCCTTTGGAAAAATGTTTGCACGTTTTCTGAACACTACGTTCAACAAACATGCAGAACAGGGACGATAGTGCTTATTGCTGCAGTTGCTGATAATCCACATAGCAACTTATGTTCCATTGCTGATGATATTGGTTGCAGTTCTGGGGCAGTGTAGAATGTGTTTCATGATGCTAAATTTCATCCATTTCATGTTCACTGTCATCCAAGCCTTAATGCACGTATTGTAAAATACGTTCAGAATACTGTAATTGACTCCTTTGTCAAATTGATGATGATCTACAGTTCACAAAGATTGTTTGCACGTAACGGTGTTGTTAATAAACATAACCTCCATTACTGGGCCAATGAAAATCCTCTTTTGGTTGAGACAAACTGCTCACCGAGTGAATTGGAGGACATATGTTTTCTGTGATCCACAATAATCAAGTTATTGGTCCAGTGTTTTACGATGGAAATCTCACTGGCCAGCGTTATCGGATTTTATTCTAAACAAATGTTGTGCAATAGTTTATTGAAGAGATGCTATTAAGAGAACGTTGTGAAATTTGTTTTAGGCAGGATGGTGCACCTTCACATTTTTCAAAGGCACCACGTCAATGTTTAAACTTGATGTTTCCATATAAATGGATTGGAAGAGCTCGACCAGTCACATTGCCTTTCCGCTCACCATACTTAATACTTCTGGAGTTCTTCTTATGTGGTCATGTAAAAAATACAGTTTATGAACCACCACCAGTAAGTTTAGCTAAATTTCTGCAGAGAATTACAATTTCATGTGCAGCAATAACCACTACAACAATGACAGCTGTGCACCAATCTATCACACGTCGTGCAGAACTGTTTGTAACATCTTACGGTCAACGTATTGAACATTTACTTTCGTAATTACCTATTGGTGTTTCTGTGGATTTATATTTCTATTGTCACAAAATTATTTTTATTAGGTAATGACTGCTGCAAAATCAAATCAGATAAATGATTTAGACTAATTTTAGGGTGGTGTTCAAGTTTCCAAATGACTATTTTTTTCTATCTCCTACGGTTTTTATTATGCAGTATATTTAACCTTGAAATTAAATGTGAAGGTTAAAACTAACAAGGTGACTCCAAGTGCTCTGACTCACCGATTTTGATGAAAAAAGTGTACGAGTAGATTACTTCAAATTAAGTTCTCATGCAAAGCCATTCGACGCACTTCTCAAAATTTGAAGAGAAAAATAATCATTAAGTAATTTACCAATTCAGATTTGGTAGAAATACTTAAATTGTTGCAACTACAGTTAACAGCTTAAAATGGCTCAGCGGTAATGCGTTGGCTTCTGGTTAAAAATAACCTGGGTTCGATTCCCATGGAGGCCACGATGTTTTTTTTCCCTGAAATTTTCTTAATATATATAGAAGTTAAATGTAACATTTTTTAAACATAATCGCAGTTTTCCAGTTCATTGTCGTAATTTTTTCGTAATTATTTAAAAGGACTGCAAAAGAAATGACCGTAATAAACTGAATGAACAACTATAAATGAACTTTATAAAAACAGTTAACCGTAATGTTACCATTTTTTAAGTAATAATAGCGATTTTTTGGAATAATTACAGCTTTTTTCTTTTGTTCCAAGTTATTGGAAGTCTTTTATTCTTTTTAGGCGATGGAATGTAATCACTATCCGAAGCCGATGCAGATTATGGTGTACATTCCGTAAAGTGTTCTTCTTCGTCATATGGCTCTTTGTCTAATATTAATTCATCGGTCTCTACAATTTTCATTTCCGAAATCATGTCCACGACACCCATAAATAACTCTTTGCCAATTCAGTAAACAGTTGTTGAAATTGTGACAAACCCCCCTCTCTTTAACTCCCACTCGGGGACGCCAAATGTGACACCCCCCCCCCCCTCTAGATACCAGTTTATCAAACTAAAATAGACAAAATCGTGAGAGACGGGCCTGTTAGGGTTCGGGAGTATCCAAGGGTGAAATGTTGGCAAATAATAAGCTCAAAATTAATTAAAAGGAACCAACCTCTTTAATACTCAAAACATATGACCAAACACAAAGTGAGGAGCTCCTCGAATACCCATACATTACATTAATGTACATTTAAATAACTCAACTTACGCTACTATGCCACCAAATAATTGGGCTATTACCACCAAATAATATCAAATAAAGAAGGAGGAGACTGGGCTATTGGTACCTTGAGCAGACTGCTTTACGTAGTGGAGACAGCTGCAAACTTAATGGGCGAATGGTGCCACCCGCTAGAAGCCAATTTAACGTTCAAGAAGACGTCATGTGGTTCCTTTAAGACACCTATACATACGAGGGAGAATCACTGAAACCCTCTGGGGTGACACGCATTGACCGCGGTTCGCACTAACACTCAAATGGTATCCTGCACGCTGGCCTCGGCGTGAGCCTTTTAGAGCGCCGGCGATAATGCAAGGAAGCCTACACCACGGCAAGTCTATATAGCTCAATGGCACTTAACAGTCCCACCTGTAGCAACTCGAGAAACTAAGTACATCCCTCTTTATAAGAAACTCGTAATAAACTTATTGTACTCTTAATATTCACTAAGGAAATAGCTACATTAATTCTTCCCTTGATATAGCCACTTAAATACAACGACAGTCATTTTACAAAAGTCAACTTAAAGACGCCCTCTCTAGCGCTTAAAGCTACACAGTTCCACAGGCCCAACACTGGTGAGAAAATAGTTCCCAGATTCAAAGATCACCACACTAAACATGAATTGTCAACTGTTAATTCTCCTCACGTCGCGTCAAAGAAACGTAACAAAAGTACACACCACACCTTATATGGCCTTTTACCGTCCATCCAGAAAGTCCTGCGGCCCAGCCGCGGCAGCGTTCGTTTCTCAAGTCGCACTCGACGTACCTTAAGATGAACTCACGCACAAGAACCACAAAGCTAATTAACACCAAGCAGTTCTTTTCGTCACTCTCCGCCATAAAAACTGGTCAAGAGAGCTCCCACTCCGTGTTTTTCCAGCACGTAGCTCAACACAATACCCCAAAAAGAGCTCTACCGTAACCAACTTTCATATTTTACCAACAATGCTACAACTGGATGTTGTCACTGTCTCATCGAAAAAAACAATCACCGACAAAAAATGTCAGCCCAGCAAACGCGATCTCTGTTGCAGCGAACAACTTCCTACAACAGCGATCGTTTACACACACATTACAACAATGGGGACAACGCAAAAGGCAAAGTGCCATTTCAAAACAAATATTAACAACATTCAAATTAATATTTTCCCCCAACACACAATTAACCAATAAAATTTTCACTATATACTAAAAAGTAATATTTGGGCATAAAAATAAAATAAAAAACAATTCAGTCCTCTGCCGAGCCGTATGCGATAAACTGACATGGAATGTCACAAAATAAGTAGGATGAAGAATTTATAGGCATATAATTTGCGTCCTGTATTAATTTTTGGCACACTTTTACAGCACTTGCATGTTATAATTTTGAGATTTCAAATTTTGATCATCTTCATATACAGAATTGCTTGCTTCACATGTAATATCCATTACGGAAACCTTTTTAGCACATTTTCTATATATAGAAATGTGCTTATGTGATCGGTTTGTCCAGCTGTCCGTCCGTCCGTCTGTCTGTAGACAATCCCACAATTCATTGCGTTGCAATAGAAAGAATGCATGTATTTAACTGCTGGAAGACACGAATTATCCTCGCATTCGGGAAAACGCGTGTTGAGAACATAGGGTTCGGCTCTGCGCGTGCTCTAAACGTTAATGAGATGGTGCGCGTGCTCTGAATGTCAATGAGATGGTGCGCGTGCAGGATGCACGTGTTTGACGATTATTGAAAGGGCAGTTCAGTCTCTAAATCAAGAGAGTTTTTTTATTCTATAGGGAGCTTAGTATTTATTACAATAACTTGAAAACGAATTAACTTTTTCAAAGTCTGTTTTCACCAATCCATTAATACGGGACAGAGCACGAACAAGTACGAACGTGAGATAGCCTGAATAAGTACGTACTATACTAGCACGTGCTTTAATGGTACCATTATGATACCCCCTTAAAAACTTCTTATAACCAGATATGGCATGTAATATATCACACAAATCGTCACAATATATCATGAACGAATATATAAGAGTAACTAGTGATAGCAGGTATTGGTCTCATGAATGAATATAACGCGCAAATAATGTTGGTGTGAAATGTTTATTAGTACGTGTTTTAATGGTACAAAAGGGAACTTTCAATGCTAAGATATGGCATGTAATATATCAAACAACTCGTAACAACGTGCCATGAGTGAATATAACGAGTAAATAATTATAGTAGTCTTTGTTTAGTAGCAGGTGCCCTAATTTTGTTATATGATACTATATGGTACCATTGGAACTTTCAATGCTAAGATATTGCATATACAATACTCATTTCCAAAAAAGATGGGACAGTGCAAAATATATAGAATAAACAAAAAGGGATGATGCAACAAAACTTTCTCGCGAATACAAAATAGCAGATACGTTTATGAAATGACATAAATATACTGTGTGCACCAAAACATTTTGTATCGTGGCCGGGACGTTCATTTTGAATGGGGGTGTTGCAACACGTTCCAAAATAGTAGAGACATACGTTGTAGAAAGCGCCGTTAGTAGTGGAACCTTCCGAATTGTTCGGGAATAATCTAGAATGATGACGTCGTACTACATTCCGTATAAATAACAGTTCCATCCGTCGTTCAGGTAACTTATTCGGAACGATGGGTCGAGGCAAGCCAGTTAGCGAAGATCTTCGTGTTCGAATCATTCAAGAATTCGCAAACAATGTTTCTCAGCGTGCAATAGCCAGAAGATTTAACCTGTCATCATCTACAGTACATAATATTATCAAGCGCTACCGAGATAGTGGTGAGATCACAGTTCGGAAAGGCCAAGGTAGAAAACCTATTCTGAATGCTCGAGCTGTTCGGATCCTCCGACGTCACTGCGTCACGCATAGGAATGCTGCGATTACGGACATAGCCACGTGGGCCCGCGATTTCTTCGGGAAGCCATTATCGTTGAATACTGTACGCCGGTGCATCCCCAAATGCAAACTAAAGTTATACTGTGCACAACGGAAGCCATACATCAACAAACGACAGCAACGTCGCCGTCTGATATGGGCTCGAGCCCATCGCAATTGGTCCCAAGCACGCTGGAAGAACATATTGTGGTCCGATGAATCAACCTTTACGATTGTTTACGGAAATAATGGACGCCGTACACTCCGGACCAAAGACGAAAAGGATATTCCCGCGTGCTACAGGCGTTCGGTACAGAAACCACCGTCTGTCATGGTCTGGGGCTGTATTAGTGGCCATGGAATGGGAGACTTGCACATCTGCAATGGCACCGTCAATGCTGAAGCGTATATACAGATCCTGGAACAAGCTATGGTGCCATCTAAGAGGCGCCTGTTTGGACGACGTCAGTGTATATTTCAACAAGACAACGCCAGACCGCATGCAGCGCGCATAACTTCTGCATGGCTACGTCGGCAGCGCATTCGTATGTTGGATTGGCCCCCTTGCAGCCCGGATCTGTCGCCTATAGAAAACGTTTGGCGTATTATTAAACGAAAACTACGACAGCGACGACCCCGGACAGTTGAACAGCTGAAAACCTATATCCAACAGGAATGGGACAGAATTCCGGTTACGGTGTTAGAAAGATTGGTGTCATCGATGCCCAGAAGATTACAGTGTGTCATCAAGAGGAGAGGTGACGCCACACCGTGGTAAACGCCGTGCTGTCCCAACTTTTTTGGGAGTCTGTTGCACGTGCCAAACAGGAAAACCACCTGTATCTTTCTTTAAGCATATAAGATATGTGATCCCATGCCTAATTTATCGTTTATGTATTGTAATGCGTTGAAATAAACGGCAATACTATAATCCAAACAAATGTGTTGGAGTTCTTCTTATATGTTGCACTGTCCCAACTTTTTTGGAAATGAGTATTGTAATATATCAAACAACTCGTAACGACATGTGGTACCATATGATACCACTAGAACTTTCAGTGCTAAGATATTGCATGTAATATATCAAACACCTTGTAACAACGCGTCATGAGTAAATATAACAACAAAATAATGATAGTGGGAATTGGTTTTGTAGCATGTGCCCTAATGGTACAATATAGTATTGTTAGAACTTTCAATGCTAAGATATGGCGTGTAATATATCAACCAACTCATTACGAGTTGTTAGATCTATTGTTTTCCATAGCTTATTTGTATCAAGAGCATAATGCTGTTAGGCTTATTGTTACCTAAAACTCATCACTGTTATACATATTGCTAATTATAATAGTTAATCACTTGCTTCTATAGTAAACGTAACGTAGAAACATTTTAGCAATTTAATATGAAAAAATAATAGATGCTTACACACAACGCTTCAGCAATTGAGGCTCACTTCGTTTAACATTATGTGGGAATTCTTACAAATTAAAAAACTTTTATTTTTTTAAATGTATGAGGAATAAATCCCTCTTCGTTTACCTTTAAGTTTTTCAAGTTTATTCTTTTAAATTCTCTCTATACATTAGCTTACCTAAATAGTAATTTACAATTTAGTTTTCATATTTATTTATTTTCTCCTAAGTGTTTTCAAATGTTGATCAAATCAATATATCCATGTACGATGCTATAACATGAAAATGTGCTCCCTTATCCGCTTTGGCGGTAAAATCATTCTTGTTGCATTTCCTGTCACAAGAAAAAACAGCGAGCGGCCAGCATATCTGTGACAAATTACAATCTCCTATTTCCCAGGAGCAGATATTTGCTAGCTACAGAAACTTACTATTGCTTCTCTACCTCTCTTTACCTGCATGTGACCATTTATTAAGAATTTTGCATTTTTAAAAAAAATAAATATTACTTGTCACAGATTTAAGATAATTTTATATAATTTCCATGGTCTAGTATCGTCGTGAACTTCAAATAAAGGATGGGTCTGATACCATACGGATACTATCAATTTTATTGCACGTTTCGGTGTTACGCCATTTTCAAGGCTAGCATAATAGTAAGAGGGCGAGGTTTTTATTGGCATCATATTATAAAACCTCTGTTATACTGTAAGGTTACTACCAATTTCGTTGATAGAAACAGTATTATGAACCCTTCTCTCATTGAGGCAAGAAAATTGATACTCCTATCAGACCCATGTTTTATTTAAATTTATAATTTATAGATTTTATTGCAGATTTCTTTGGCTAAAATAATTATCCGGCTTCATGTGCTTTTAATTATATATATTGTTTATACTTTGTTAAATAAAATTTATAATTTTCATTCTTAGCGTATTACCGTCATTTCTTTTGCATTCCTTCTACAATAATTGCGAAAAAATAACGAAAATGAATTGGAAAACCACAATTATGTTTAAAAAATGTTACATTTAACTTCTATAAAAATATTAAGGAAAATTTCATGAAAAAAAACCCATCGTGGCCATTACGGGAATAGAACCCAGGTTGTGCTCATCAGATACCAACGCGTTATCGCTGAGCACATCAGATACCAACGCGTTATGCTGTCACCTGCAGATGCAACAATGTTAATATTTCTACTTAATCTGATGCACGCCTTCCCATTGTAATTTGTACTCTGTATTTGAATGTCAAATTGTACCCTGATGTGTTCTACAGCAAGTAAGATAACTATCGAAAAATATACGTTTCATTGCCAACACAAAAACAAGAAAAAAACGATAAGATTACGAATTGGAAAAAGCTTAATGATTTTTTTTCTCTGCAAATTTTGAGAAGTGCGTCGAATGGTTTTGCATGAGAGTTTAATTTGAAGTAATCTACTCGTACAATTTTTTTCATCAAAATCGATGAGTCAGAGTAAGATCATTTTTAAAAAGCCCACACCTGTTTTGATAGAAGATAATTTTTTCGAAATCTGGAAAGTCCCATTAGTTATTGAGATATTGAGACTGGTTACAGAGTTTTTGAACACCCTGCATAAAGAAATAATTGAATACTGCGAAATTTCATTCCATGTTTGAACAATTGCAGCCTTTTGTATATTTATCATCTATCGTATATTGTTTTCTATTTGATGAAACTGCATGAGAGAGATTATCTATGTATTAAGATCAGGAGAAAGCGCTGGCGATTTAAAATATCGAATTTTCTTCAGTTCAAACCAGTTCAGATTTTTTTTTCTGTAGTGTGTATCGATACATTGTTCTGCTAGAATTCTCTTTCACTACCAGCCATTTGACTTCCCATCTTTGGAAAACATTAGAAGTTGTTTGATATAGTCCTTTGCATTCTATCATCCAGTAATAAACTGAAATTCACTTTAGTTTTTTTAATTCCAATCGCCCCCTCCCCCCAAATCATCACTGATACTCCTTTACAGTCACTTCGTGATACTATTTGCTCATTCTTTCTCAATTCAAGACAATAATAAGACAACGCAGTCTGGACTATCCCGATTAAATATTTTCTCATCTGAGAAGATGATTCTTCTCCAATCAGTGCTGCAACTCATCCAGTGAACGACCAATTTATTAGAGACACCTTTTACGGAAAATGGATCGGCCTCCCAGGACACTCAAACATAGGAACAGGCCGAAGCGGTGCATAAAAGGGATGCATTGGATCACAAGTTGTAGTCAGCAGCAGAAGTGTACTGATTATGGGTAAATCCAAGGATTTGACCGACTTTGAACGAGGGATGATCGTTGGAGCTCGACGGGCGCAGTTGAGCATTTCGCAAACCGCGAACCTCCTCGGGTTTTCCCGTGCGACAGTATCAAGGGTATTCCGTGAATGGCAGTTATGCCAAAAAACAACCTTCAACAAACACAACTCCGGACGAAACAGGGCCGTGGATGAATGAGGCTAACGGCGACTGGCACGAATCATCCACAGCAACAGGACGGGAACAGCCCAACTAATTGCAGCGCAGTTCAGTGAGGGAGCATCCCTATCCATTTCGGAGCACACGATGCGGCGCACTTTGCACCGAACTGGGTTTAGCAACAGGCGGCCAGTACGGGTACCGTCGCTGTCTCCGCAAAATAGGAAAGCGCGCCTGCTAAGGGCACACAGGCATCGCCACTGGATACTGGATGAATAGAAGAAGGTCGCCTGGTCCGACGAATCGCGGTTCCTACTTCATCATGCGGACGGTAGACAGCGCATCTGGCCCAGAGAGCACGAGGCCATGGACCCATCCTGTCTGCAGACAACCGTACAGGCGTGTGGAGGAGGAGTGCTGGTATGTGGTGTCTTCTCTAGGGACACACTGGATCCTCTGATATCCGTAGACACATCCCTGAATGCGACACACTACCTGATCATTGTTGCCGATCAGGTGCACCCGTTCATGGCGACTGTGTGCCCTGGTGGTGAATTTCCCTGTCACCGTGCTCGAATGGTCTTGTACTGGTTCGAGGGACATGACGCGGACTTCCACCTGCTTTAGTGGCCAGCTCGGTCGCCCGATCTCAATCCGATCGAGCATTTATGGGATGAAATGAAGAGAACCATCCGACACCTTCCCACACTACCGTTCAACTTGCACCAATTACGGGACGCTGTGATGTCAGCCTGGGTTGCTATTCCTTCGTAAAGGTTTCAATACCTTGTCGAATCCATGCCAGTCCGTATTCAGGCAGTTCTCGGCGCTAAAGAAGGCGTAACACGCTATTAGCGGGGTGTCTCTAATAAATTGTTCGTTCAGTGTATGCTGTTCTGTAAATTATGGTATGCCGTCTTTATGATGTTGTTTCCAATTTGATTTTAGTTTTATCTTTTTTTCTCTGCAAGTTTGATAGACTTTGATATCTTATGAATAGTACGCACCCTTGTTGATAAGCATGTTTCAGTGGCAAGTTGGCAGGCGGTCTGCTGAGAGTTAAATGCTGCTCTCTACAGCAAGCTTGCTGTTCTCCCATGAATTGCAAGAAGCCTTCCAGATCGTTTTCTGTATGAATTTTGGCATTTATAATACAGTACATTAACTGTATCCAATAATTTATAAAAATTTGCCGTTTTGTTTTACCTAAACATTTGAGAGCCGAAATCTAACCTGTCTCAAATTGTGTCAATTTGTTTACGCCAGACATTTTGTGTTTGATGTTTTAAGGAGGATGCTCATTTATATTATACTAACTGCTATCCCCGGCATTGCTCGGGCTCTTTTTTGATGAAATGTTGCAATATCTGAATCTGAATATACGGTAAAAATGAACACATGAAAAACTTAGAATTAATACAATAAAAATTCATAATGAAAAACGGAAATTTTTTTTAAAATGCTCCCAATGGATGGATCTTTCTAACTATAGCACAGCTAGCCTAAATGATTTCTTGCCACGTAATCTTACTTTAGAAGTACACTCGCCCTGCGTCGACCTCGGTAGCTCAGTGGCTCTATGATTGCCTTTAATGCCCGAGGACAAGGATTTTTCAGGTGGAAATCCTGAGATCACGCACTTCTTTCGGAAGGGAAGTAAAATCCTTGCTCCCGTGTATTTGTTTGCTGGCTGCACGTTAAAGAAACCTTGCAAAAGAAACTTTGCGGCCCCTATAACGCCGTCCTTATATGACCACATATATGATATGTTGAAAGGTCAACCAAACAAACAAACAAACACTCGCCCTGCTGTAGTGAACTTCGGCGATACAACTCTCTTCTTGACTGGCAGTGGATGTACATGATCGTTTCTGTCCGTGTGCGTTGCTGTTCCAACAACCTGACTGGAGTTATTCCCACTCTGCTCTCGAGGTCTTGAAGCATAACTTGGGCATTCATCACTTGGTGTGGTCTAGCAGTCGCCGTTTCTTTTATTTGTCGGCCGCCTGGGAATTTCGATGACCAGTTGCTTAGTTTTTTTCCATAGTTAGCTAACTCGTATTATCTCCAGTTATAGCTCATTTTTAAGGATTTTCAAGAAATTTTTAAGTTCTAAGAACTATCAATTCTTAGAAAAGCCGAAATAACAGGAATTCTAAGTATTGTTACAAATTGTCACGAATTTAGTTAGAAGTGAGGGGAGCAGAGTTGCTTAACAAATGAAAAAATTCAATGGAAAACAAAAATAATGAATAATACAAGTTGAATCGTAAAATTCAAATAAATTGAGATTAATACATTCAGTAATCTTCTATACAAGTTATCTTGATACGAGAATCCTTCGGCTTGGTTAAGTAGAGTCTGGTCGAGGTAACGAGTTCGTCTCGGTTGGTGAGTAATGTCGCTGTGTCCGGGGAATGGATTCCTGCATTTATTAAAACAGACAAAGCATTAGGATAACAATCAATTCCAGTAAAGCAACTCCAATATCAATATAGTTCATAGAGCATCAAATAATACTCTTAGAAGTTATTAACTTATGACGTGGAGGAGAGTCTGCTACCTGACCTCGCCCGCTCACCCTAACCTGTTTACAGGCCTGTGCACAGGGAGTGACTTCGCGTTGAGATTCGTTCCAGTCGCTTGAGTTATGCCGATATGAAGTCCTCGGGCTGCCAGACACAAATATAAGCGGTATGGCGCATGAGTTGTCCCAGTCTGCGATGTCGGTGGCGTTATTAGAAGAAAAATCGGTTGTATCGGGAACGCTGTCACCTACGGCCGGGGCGTGCTGTCGCTTTTCGGCTAGGCAGACGTCGGGTCCCATCTCCGTACGGTCAGTGTGGGTTTCCTTTTGTGGATTCAGAGGCATTGTCGAAAGACAATTCAGAATATTAACGGTATTCACAATATCTGTAACTTGCCTTTTGTGAGATTCTCCCTGAGTCCTTGGGGGCAGTCGGAAGACCTGAGTGCTGTGCCGTGCCCTAGTAGAGCCGCGGGTGAGTGCTGTCATCTGATCCTCGGCAAGGGTTCCGATCCGACCTGGTTTCCTTTCTTTGGTTTGGTTGTTGGGAGAATCATCTGAGCCAGTCCTTGATTCTTCATTTGTATCGCCTTTTATTCTTCCTTTGCCCCGCCTTCCTCACTCTCTGTTTTGCATATCCAATAGCGAGCGGGCAGAACTACTTGCTGCTCAGGGAGGTTCTCTCTGGTGACGCTGTTTATTTAAGTCGAATCTCTCCACGTGCTTTTGTTGTCGCGATTGATCGCTCCACTGATGTGACACAATCGCCTCCTTAATCCCGCAACGAAATTCATCCGAATGAGTATGTGGGTTACTTTTCTTCGTTTCCACCGAGAAAATTGGATTATGCGAGTTACGTTGGAGTTTCTTGGTTCTTTGAACTTTAAAATAGTCCTCAATTAATGCTTGACATTTGTGTAGGTTTGCCTCGGGTTCCCAAGTCGTTTGGGAATAACCTACCCATTTGACCAAGAAGTGACGCTTCGGTTTCTTCCCTCGGACAGATTTTGTGCTTTATACACGTCAGGGAACTGAGGGTCTGCGATTGGTCCAGGCGGTTTTTTCCGTATTTTTGTTCTTCCGAAGTATTTCTTCAGGAAAGAGCAGTGGAATGTGTTGTTCCTGCATCTCCATCTTGGAGGAATTTGCAACACAGCTGACACCTATTCACTACTTTAATAATTTTGAAAGGTCCAATATACTTGCTGAACAGCTTCTTCCCAACCCTTGCTTCCCGCTTTAAGTTTGAAAGGTGTGTGCCTATTATTGAAACCTTTAGTATATCTCTCGTTGGCTTTATAAATATTCTTACGAACTTTTAGTTGCTCCGCCAATTGACGAACAAAAGCATTTTGCCTGCTTGCTTGCTTATTTTTATTTGTGATTGTTGGTGGGATTTCAACTTCCCTTCCAAAGTCCAGTTGATATGGGGTAAACCCAGTTATTTCGAAAATAGCGGAATTTATCTCAATTTCGGTAATGGTCAGATGCCTGTCCCAATCATCCTTTTCTATGTTCAGATAGTTTTCTCAATATTTGTATAACGGTCTGATTGGTACGTTCCGATTGTCCATCGAATTGTGCTTGGTACGCACTGGAGAAGTTTAACCGAGTTCCTAGCGGATTAAAAATTTCTTTACACATTAATGAATTAAAACGGACATCCATGTCCGATATAATTATCTTGGGAAAACCGTGTATTTTGAAAACATATTCTATGCCATTTCTTCTGCAGATATGGACATCTGGCAGGCAAACAAATGAACGCTTTTCATTTATTTATCGGTGACGATGAGAAGAGCATCTTTACCTGTTTGAGTTCGAGTTAAGGGCATTATATAGTCCAGAGTCACCGTGTGCCATCACTCAGGGGGATTCTCCAGCGCGTGTAATTTGCCATAGGGTTTGGTTCTAGGCACTTTGTTTTGCTGACAGTTCTGGCAACTTCGAATGTATTGCACCACATCTTTAATCATCGCCAACCAAAAATAATTCCTTCTGATTTTTGCCATAGTCTTAGTAATGCCTAAATGCCCGGAGGTAGGCTCATCGTGTACTGTTTTCAAATATCCTTAGAACTAGCTCTTTGCTATGCGGAATTACTAATTTTTCTTTATTTTTCTCCCGTTTATACGAGGGTTGGGGCATAAGTCATGGTAACTATTTTTTTTTCTCATAGCTAAGGGATGGTATCACAAAATGTCATATGTCTCGAGGAAACCGTTCATTCATAATATATTTCCTTAACACCAGATGGCCCTGTGATTTCCTTTTGTTGCATAGAGAACAATGTTAAATCAGTTCTTAGTCAACCGCCGTGCAGGATGGATGTAACCCGAGTTGGACAACGCTCAATATAGCCGGTCTCCGCTGGCTTTGGTAAGAATTGGAGCACCCATTATACTGTCCGGATATTTCTCCATGTGATTTTGATCTTATACGGACGGTAAGGAACCATTACGTCGTAGACAGCTTCGGACACGAATGGACATTGCAAATACCCGTATTGTGCAACAGGAGATGACTAGATTTCCACATGGTGAGAGAAATGGTGAAGCAGATGATATGGGCGCCTGTCACATCGTTGGCAGCATACTGTGAACGTTCAGGGGATTACTTTGAGGCCCTTTAGAACAGATATGTGTGCTGTAATGATTCTGAAACATGAAAGTTGTAATGATTTATCAACTACCTTATAAACATGAAGATCAAAATATTTCCGTGTTGCTAAATGTCTGTACATTTTCTCCTTTCCTTGTCCTTTCATCTTACTATTTCGCATTTTCCACCCACGGTCGAATTCTCACAAAAAAAAAATAGTTGCCATGACTTATGCCCCAACCCACGTATATTAATTCATTTTCCACATAGTAAGGTTCTCTAATGCTATGTACTAATTTTCTCATAAAACTACACTTTTTATACGCTTTCTTAATTTCATCATAAGTGCTATCGTTAAGAACCCAGTTACTAGACGCCGTGTGAAGCAGAGCTTTAGTTTTTTCTGAGCTGTCATCCTTAGATAGGCAGTTTTTATTTTTTCTTGCCTTATAGTTTCTTTTTCTGAATTTTCTTTTCGTTTAATTAATAAGGCCGTCTGCTTCATAATTTCTTCTAATTTGTGGTCCCGAATTTGCAAAATATCCCGTTTCGTATCTTCAGGAAACGCCTGAGCGTACATAATTATTTTACGCTCTTCTGGATATTGTTCGACTTGCTCCATTAGTATCTTACAGCAACGATTAAAGTGATCAATATCTCTTTTATATTTTGTTTTAGTTATCCCTTCGAGAATTATTGTCTCCACTGATTTGTTTTTTCTCGCCATGTGTATCCGGTTATTTATGAAAACTAAGCAATACTCACATCCATGGCTTCTTAAGTTGATTTGTTCTAATTCTATTGCAAGGCTACGCTAACTCACACTCACAGGACTCTTTTAGCTCGATTGTAGTAGTCCAGATGCAGAAAATAATAACAAAGTTCATTAGTTCTAATTCTCTGCTTTAGCATTAAGTAATACCTACATTTTCAGTAGAAATATTTCTTTTACAGTAATCTTAGCACTATGCAATGGAAGGTTTATAATCATTAACTTTTCTGAACTGATTAATATGTAACTTTTCCTTATTGTCTTTCATTTTAATTTTGAAGTTCACTGTTGGATTTTCACTTTGGCGGTATGCCATCTAAACTTCGCTGTATGCCGCCCTGTGTGGCTTTTCCATAGTCGTCTTCACCTTTTAAGCAAAATACTTTTTGTTGCTGTATGCCGGATATCAGATAACTGTATGCCGTTCGTCCAATTCGGTCCGTGTGTATCACTGTCCACACTCTGTGCGACCAAGGCTACGCCACTCACTGTCACGAATTTCGTTAGAAGTGAGGGGAGCAGAGTTGCTTAACAAATGAAAAAAGTCAATGGAAAACAAAAATAATGAATAATACAAGTTGAATCGTAAAATTCGAATAAATTGAGATTAATACATTCAGTAACCTTCTATACAAGGTTTCTTGATATGAGAATCATTCAGCTTCGTTAAGTAGAATATGGTCGAGGTAACGAGTTCGTCTGGGTTAGTGAGTAATGTCACTGTGTCCGGGAATGGATTCCTGCATTTATTAAAATATAGACTAAGCATTAGGATAACAATCAATTCCAATGGAGCACCTCCAATATCAATATAGTTCATAAGGCATCAAATAATACTCTTAGTAGTTATTTACTTATGACGTGGAGGAGAGTCTGCTATCTGACCTCGCGCGCTCACCCTAACCTGTTTACGGGCCCACGCACAGGGATCGGCCTCGGTGGCTCAGTGGTTTGCGTGATCGCCTCTGATGCCCGAGTACGCGGGTTCGATCCTGGCCGAGGACGACGAGGATTTTTCAGGGGGAAATCCTGAGATCACGCACTTCCTTCGGAAGGGAAGTAAAGCCGTTGGTCCCGTGTAGTCGTTTGCCGGCTGCACGTTAAAGAACCCTTGCAAGGCAAAATTTGCGGCCCCTATAACGCCGTCCTGAAATGACCATAGCAGTTGAAAAGGACGTTAATACCAAATAAACCAAACCAAACCAAACCACGCACAGGGAGTGACTCCGTATCGAGATTCATTCCAGTCGCTTGAGTTATGCCGATATGTAGTCCTCGGTCTGCCAGACACAAATTTAAGTGGTAAGGCGCATGAGTTATCCCAGTCTGCGATGTCGGTGACATTATTAGAAGAAGAATCGGTTGTATTGGGAACGCTGTCACCTACGGCCGGGTCGTGCTGTCCCTTCTCGGCTAGGCAGTCATCGGGTCCCGTCTCCGTACGGTCGGTGTGGGTTTCCTTTTGTGGATTCAGAGGCACTGTCAAAGGACAATTCAGAATATTAACGGTATTCACAATATCTGTAACTTGCCTTTTGTGAGATTCTCCCTGAGTCCTTGGGGGTGGTCAGAAGAGCTGAGTGCTGTGCTGTGACCCAGTAGAGCTGCGGGTGAGAGCTGTCATCTAATCCTCACAAGGGTTCTGATCCAACCTGGTTTCTTTACTTTGGTTTGGTTGTTGGGAGAATTGTCTGAGCCAGTCTTTCATTCTTCGTTTGTCTCGCGTTTTATTCTTCTATTGCCCCGCCTTCCTCGCTCTCTGTTTTGCATATCCAATAGCGTGCGGGCAGAACTACTTGTTGCTCGGGGAGGTTCTCCCTGGTGATGCTATTTATTTACGTCGAATCTCTCCATGTGCTTTTGTTGTCGCGATCGATTGCTCCATTGAGGTGACACAAATTCAATTTTGTTTAATAATTCGCAGAGGTCGCATGGGGGGGGGGTTCTAGAAATTTTTGGCGTCGGCCAGTATGGTCAGTTTGTGCCTTTTACACAAGCTATATCTGTACGCAGCCCGGGACAAACACAAACATTCATGCTCGCGGCGGGATTCGAACCCACGGCCAGGCGGACTCGAGAACTAGAAAGCCTACGCCCTAGCGAGGTTTGATGGAATCTTCATTACATGCCTTAATGATCGTTATATTTATACTAGCTGAGATGCCTGTCTTCGCCGAGCTTTTCAAGGCAAAACGTAGGCGGGGGTATCGGTATCAATCTACTCTAGGTATATACCAATGTTGCTTAAGGTTTGACCCTGGAACTTGTTAATTGTCATTGCATAATTGTCGATGTTTGAACTCTACAAAATCATAGTCGCCTACGGTGTTCTTGGTGTTAAACGAATTGTCCTGTGTTATCGACGCTGAGTATTGTAGCTTGTATTGAACCTGGTAATTTGGAATTGGCTGTTGTATTGTTTTGTGACATTTCATATCAGTGTGGGATGCCTCATGTGCCTGGCGGGAACGTTTGTGGGTAATTAAAGAGTTTTGTGTTTGCATCCGTAATGCGAGAGCAGAGGTGGGTAGAGAACCTGGTTCTCGGGTGCGTTTGGGTTGCGTGTTTGGTGGTGGTAATTGTTGGCGCATGCTATGTGTATGCTTTGTCTTTTAAGTTTTGTGTGTTGAAATAATTCCCCGCGAAATAATTCAATTTTGATTTTGGACATTTTTTCATACAAAGCTTAGTTTCCGAGATATGCTGTTGTCTCAAGATAAATGCCTCATCCTGTATATCGCTCCGTACATAAATCGCATTTGATGAAGATGCTGCTAATGTTGACGGTTATGGTCATTATAGACCTCAATGGGTTGGATTTTATCACTCGGTGTTGAAACGTTTATATCATCAGATAAGTTATTGGCGCATTCGTATCAGGCTATAGTTCACTTTGGCGGCGCCACGACTCAACTTTCAGTCGTTCCTGCTGAGCCCGTAGACGTTCAACATCAGACATCTGGGTCTTCATGGATTCCCCATCTCTAAATCTGTTTACCTTTGACGTTTTCTATAATTTTTCTGGCGTTTATTATGCATAAACTTGGAAATTCTGTAATTTTTGCAAAATTTCCACAATTCAAAGGCTGATATCTTAGATACTATTAAATACTGAGGTTTAATTTTTAAGCTATTTTATAAAGCGCAAAAAGATAAAACAAATGACACCAAATGAAATGTCGTGCTATCACAAAGGAAGCCGGAGGTAGACTAAATTAATCTCCGGTAGAGAGCAGATTTTCTGACTCAACTTTGTACTTCGATTGCATCAGCCGATGACGTCAGCATGAAGTCCGTGAAAGTCTGAAGCATGCTTTGTCTTTTATACTATCGAATGCAATATCATTCATTTTTCTATCATTAATAGTTTTGACGTTATTAAGGTTTTCGTGATCAACACTTTTCGTGACATTAACGATTTAAGCGTGGCATCCCAGTATCGAAACGTAAGACGTATTCTATGTCAAAAAGAAAATTGTATTTTTTATTAAGAGGAAGCCCTTCATGCCGTTTATATTATGTTTGGAGCTTTGAAATGAATGTTTCTGCCATTTCTTCATTTTTTCCCAAAAAAATTAATTTCTTTAAAAAGGTCAGTGTATAGTTTAAGAACCCCACTGTCTGAATTTCTAAAAAAATAAATAAAAAAAAATAAAAAAAATTGACGGCGGGGGAATCTTGGGGAAGGGGATAGTAAATAACTCCAAAACGGCTCATCACAGCCAAACAAGTCATTTACCAAAAAAATTCGCCTTAATGTGAGGAGTATGTACAGTCATGGACAAAAAAAACGCTCCCTCGCTCTATGTTGCTATATTTTTAAATGAGCGTTTATTACTTTGCCACCAGGTATCTGATATCGTTTAGTTCAGTCAGAAAATTATCTACATTTTTAACCAATAAAATCATACCATCCTGTTTTAAACGCTCATTTAAAAATATAGCAGCACAGAGTGTTGGAGCGTTTTTTTGTCCATGACTGTGCATGTCTATTTTATTGAGTTTGGTTCGCTCGTTTGAACGTTACAGCCATTTTTTTAATTTTTAGAAAATAATTAATATCTCGAAAAAGGCTTACTGTCACGTGAGGATTTGAACAGGTAACAGAGAAGTGTACGCAGTGGACATAAATCCAGTGACAGATGACGCTATTCAAGTAAATAAAGTTTATTTAATCAAAAGACAAAATAAAAGTTGAGAATGTAAAGGATCCAATTGGGGTCCTTTGTCAACCAGCAAAAGAATAAATAATTAACAGCTAAATATTAATTAAACCTTTAGCAAATACTTATTGGAATTCTATAATATTTCTTATAAATTAGCAAACACCATCATACGCCAAAATGTTTAACATAAGATAAACAATTTCGGAATGATATATTGAAATACTAATATCCTCGATAAGGATACCTTGTCATATTTCACATTTAGGACAATAATCAAATGAATCAATAAACTAATTGAAAAATTCGTATCACACAACGGTTACAAATACAAAAATCAGTCCTAATTTTATCAAGTCCGTAAATTTCGTTAAACAATTAAAATCCTATGGTAATAAACAATATTGCCTCGTTCGCACACGATTGCCTAAACAAAAGGCTTAGAGTCAATAATCAAAACGATGGTTGATACGATTATAAAATTATGTCCAGTATACAGGGTGTAAATTTTAAGTTGACAAAGCAGAATAACTCGAAAA
>JAHWFO010097618.1:660081-706145 GCA_023313115.1 Rhysida immarginata
ATTTTAGCACCAGCAGATGCCCCCTCGAAAATAATCAACTTTGGATTCTACGCATTTTTTCGTGTGAAGCTTATTTTTCGAGTTATTCTGCTTTGTCAACTTAAAATTTACACCCTGTATTTTTAAACGTCCTTAATAGGTATGGATATATTCATATCAACTAGCACATAAAAATGTGAATAAATATGTCACAAATATAGCAGGTAATAAACACACCACCACAGCTTAAAGAATAACACTACACCAATTTGTAGAGACACCATAAAATTAAACTATCTAGTAACGGCTTCCGACGCACAGGAATGAAGCACTTTAATGCTTTTACACACGAGTAAGCCAGACGACGACAGAAAATCCGTTAACACATGCAAGGCCTTAGAACTGAAGAGCAACAAAGAAATAGCATAATATTATCAGTGAGCATAAGCACAAAAGAAATATCATCAAACAGCTCGCAAACACTATTCGTGGCTAAGACACAAGGAAAACTACACACGGCGACTCTTGTACTGCTTTACAAACTATTTCGTTTTAATATAAAGCCCAAACCCTGGTCTAGGTATGCCTGAATGCCGAATGGCCATAACCCTTGCACGTTAGATGCGGGTTTTACTTCACTGTAACCCGTCTCGGGAAAACAGCTCTTTACCAGGCAGATGAAAACACCAACACAAAACTGAGCACTCAACAACTGTAGAGCTCTGCATTCCACAGTCCAGGATGGTAGGAAGGACGTAAATCTAGGAACGGTGAGCTTTAAGACGCTCACTCTCTGGCCGACATCATGCCACGCTGGCGATAACGTTGTAGCGGTGTCGTTCACGTTCGACGACGCTGTCGACTCGTTCGCTGCCGTTGCTGGTCGGGAAGCTGGCTGAACCGCAAACCTTTTTCCGTCGCCTTCGCTTCTCGTCCTCAAAGCTAGCAACGGTTTTCTCGGCTCCGCTGCTCTTTCCTTCTTCCAGTCATTCCTACTCCACCCGACCCGGTTGGCTCCATTACTACGACTGCCAAGACTGCGGCTCTCATCCTGGGTCGAGTTTTTGGACATGAGATCGCGGTTTAGTAAGCATCCCTCATACGTCAAAATTGCGCAAGATCAGAGCAATTACCATTGGAAGACTTTGACATTACGCAATTTTGACGTATGAGCGATGCTTACTATATAAGCCGCAATCTCCTGTCCAAAAACTCGCCCCTGGTCTCGCCAAATCTCCCGCGGCTCGTGCTGATTGGCTCTTCCTGCGTGTCTCCTATGTTGTTGTGTTCGGTTTCGCCATCCATCTTCCGGTTTCAATTGATGGAAGATACGAGTTCGGTATCGATTGGTGACGTCACTGGAATTCATGTTGTTGCCCGAATTCCGTGACACTTACCCAATTGACTTAAAATATACGCTACGGCACTATTTAAGGAACCCTCTAAGTATGTATAATTTTTATTTGGTTTGGCTATTTGCCGTTTCAGAGGTGTTAGCTGCACAAAATTGGTCACATACGTACAGACAGAAAAAATTTTATTCAAAATTTCAACATATATTTACGAATTATGAGTTTTTAAGTCGTTTTCCGCAAAAAAAAAAAAAAACAAAAAACGAAAACAAAGCCCTTCACTCTTAGAGAGTGGTAGGCCAATAACACTTCCCTTGCTCTCAACAATCCAATACCAATACCCTTTCATAACAATCATACGAATAACAATATCACACATTGTTTTGATTTCTTTGCTTTATTATGTCTTCAATTATATTGTTTTAACTGAAATTTCATTCAAAAATTCCATAACAAACTGAAAATGGGATAAAAATCCCGAAAACGTTTTTTATAATTCATTCTAATTTTGTTATCAACGTGCTACTGATCATCAGACTTTCATCTAGATTTTCTTCTCCTGTGTGCTGTGTTTTTTTCTGTGATTTCGTGTAAAATTTCTTCACACGACCTTCTTTTCATCTGTGTTTTGTCTACATAAGCTCCACAAGACCTTTGTTTCATCTGTGTTTCATCTTCTTCAATATTTGTATTTCTCCACATCGGGTGACTTTTTTAACTGTTTTTATTATTTATTTTATTTCTATTTCTTTGAATTGAAATGGAGTTATCATTTTTTAAATTAATTATACATTATTCAACTCCTACTTTTATATAATTTATAAAAATTAATTTTGAAAACCTGATTATATTAGCGAAATAAAATTTGTTTGATTGAAATATATATATATAAAACAGCCTATGCATCTACTTTAAACTTGCTTTTAGACGCATAAGCTAACTTTAAGACAATGTTGAAAGTTGCTTACTTTAAGACGTGGGGAAAATTTACGGAGGGAAATACACACATTTAAGGAAGAAAAAAAACATGCTTGGGCAAGATTCAAATGATTATTTTGAGCATCTCCGTCAATTACTAAAGTTTAAAAATAACATAGGAAATGATTCCATATAACTAGATAAGTTCAATTATTTAAGCGCTTTTATTGTAGTTGGCGTTCTGCCTCCTTTTGTAATGAATATCGCGCGAAACGGGAATTTTCAACACTTTTTTTGTTCATCAACTCTTTGAAATCGTTTTTATTTCGCTCCTTTTTATAAATTTTTTTTTCAACTTTTCTTTCATCTTTGAACGTGCAATATTCGCAAATGCATCCTTTCATACGCCAGAAGAGGAATAATGGACTGCGCACGCAATGTTATCTCTTTGTGACGTGGTTAGTCCAGCTGTTTTGACGGTTAATTCCATTTTTCGAGGTCCTACGCTTGGAGCGGCAGTTCTGCATCCAACGATTACGGGGCATTAGGAGAAAGGGCCCCGTTCAAAAAGTAATAGAGAGAAAACTTCCTCTCTAAACCTTCACTCCACTCTAACGCAGCTTTCCGCCTACCTGTTCTATTGGACCCAAGTGATTGGCCTCTGTGGAGTTTAACGGCTCACGAAGACTCACTGCTGTGTAAGGCGAAAAGAGTCAAGGTAAGACGATAACACCAACGTGCAAAGGTCGTCTCCTGCTCCATTGGAATTAGAAAAACTTTTCGAGAATGGTTTCAAAACGAGGAAATTAAATTCTGAAAATGTGGAAACGTGCGCGCGTTTCAAATTAATTCTCTCTCACCCTAACCAACCAGACAGACAGACACACACACTCTCTCTCTCTCTCTCACACACACTCTCTCTCACACACACGTACACACACACACACACACTCTCTCTCTCTCTTTCTCTCTACAATTTTACCATTATTCTCATGGAAATAAAATAAAATTGATTAACGATAGACAAAAAATTCGTGATATTTAGAGTATTATATTTTAAATTTCTTTTAACTCTTTCAGTCCATGTGTCCATTACAATGGACATATATGATTTTTATGTTTATGGCTCTTAAATTCATGTGCAAGTACTTTTTACATATTTGTATTATTTCTAGGGTCTCTATTTGTTTATTATGTTATAAAAATAATTTTTAAAGACTCCCATCTCCATTGTGATGGACGTGAGTGAGTGATGTATCGTCGTAAACCGCAATTTTAAATTATTATATTTTTATCATTAGCACGTGTTATTTACCAGTTTTCAAGCAAAAAAAAATTCTACCATTAAAAGAAAAAATATGGGGTCTGAAAGGGTCAAAATTCTATTTCTCTAATGAGCAGGTCACATTGTATGTACACAGTAGTTGATTAGCTGTCTATTGGAATTTTAAAAACTTGAACGTTTAGTCTTATTCATATCAGTTTTTAAAAATGCATTTATATTCTCTGAAACATTATTATTCCGAATAAGCATATTTTTCAATAAATCTCTCTAACAGCTGAGATTATTCATACTTTTCCTTTTACAGGTGGTTTCTCAAAAAGAAGTTTTTAAAGTCTGTCACCCTAAATCGAGCGACAAATTCGGATTGGTTGAGAGCCGTTTCGCGCAGTTGAATTAGATTTTTAAAATTAATCAGGTAATACGAAATCACTGCAGATATATTATTATGCAGGGGGCCCACAAAGTCTCTTTGCACTTTTAGAAAAATCATTAAAAAGAAAGAACAAGGATGTGCAGTTACGTTTTTTTTTTCTTATTCAATAAAGAAGGTATCAATAATTATTTTTGACTATGTTTAGAAATTTCAATATGTTCACGATTAGTCGGACGCGATACATCGAGTCGGTAAGAGATTTCTAACCAGATTCTGTGAAGCAATGGAGAATTCGCCTCTTGCAAGTTCGACCGAAGCACCTCCTAGCGGGAATGTGAGTTAACTATAGTAAGCCAAAAAATTACCCGTACATCTTGACTTTATGAAATAAATCGGTAATTTCATTCACAAAAAAAAGAAAAAGAAATTCAAATCATAACAAAATTGAGGGTCAAAAAATACACACTCATTTTTTCCTCAAACATGCAACAAAAGATTTTCATATCGAAAATATTTCCATATTTCACATCAATTATATAAAGAAGATCGTTGCTGTTCATTTTGAGTTGCTGAAATGAAGCAAACTGGTGAAAACTAGTGAACATTCCTTGGAAATAAGAAAACTAGTCATAAACTTGTGGAAAAGAAAAAAAACTTACAAACAAATTGCAGAACAAATTGAGTTACCTAAAAGTAGCATTCAGAAATCCAGAAAGGACAATACACTTCTCAACAAGGGAGGGAGAGAAAGAAAGAGGAGCAGTTCAATCAAAATTGTTCACATCATAACAAGATCAATCAAGAAAAATCGTCGTTTAACTGCTACTAAAGTTGCCCAAGATCTGCAAACAAATTATGGGGTTGTTATTTCAGCACAAACAGTAAGAAATAGAATGCATGAAATAAATTTCCATGGAAGAGTGGCGCGGAAAAAACCTTACATTAGTAAGGTGAATAGAATGAAGCGACGGAGATGGGCACAAGAGCATGCTGAAACAGATTTGAATTTCTGGAAGAAAGTAATTTTCTCAGATGAGTGTAAATTCATCCTCTTTGGATCAGATGGATACCCAAAAGTGTGGCGGCAACCCCGTGAAGAACTAAAGAAAGAGTGCCTTCGAGCAACAGTAAAACTTGGCGGTGGTCACATCATGGTTTGGGGTTGTTTTTCCTGGGCAGGATTGGGACCCTTAATTTTCATTGAAAATACAATGAAGAAGGAGGACTATTTAGCAATTCTGCAAGAGAATTTGAAACTTCTGCTAGAAAAATGAAGATTTCCCGGACATTCACTTTCCAGCATGATATTGATCCAAAGCATTCATCAAAACTCGTGACATCTTGGCTGAAAAAAAAAAACAATATTAAAGTGCTTCCATGGGTTGCTCAGCCATTAGACATGAACCCCACTGGGCATGTTTTTGGAATGATATGGAGTCCAGGACGGCAGAGAGGAAGCCGAAGAACAAAAATCAACTGAAAGCATTATTACTCAAAACATGGCATGAAACACGCAAAAATTTCTTAAAACAATTGTGGAATCCATGCCCCGATGTTGTCATGCTCTTCTTGAAGCCAAAGGAGGGTCAACAAAGTACTGACTATTTTGTTAAAATATAATTATTAGAAATGTACGAATAATTTTTTGACCTTCAATTTTGTTATGATTTGAATTTTTTTTGTGAAAATTATTTGTTTAAATAAATATTTTTACATGGTTTTTTACAAAATATATCGAGGTATTTGGTAGTGTAATTTTTTCACGATTTCTATTTCATTTAATGATGAAACTACCGATTTAATTCATAAAGTCAAGGTGTACGGATAATTTTTTGGCTCACTGTATCTGGCCACGTTGTGCTTTTCAACGATTTTATTTTGTTTATAAATTTGTTGAATTGATTCATATATGCCCTGTATGATATGCTGCATAGTGGAATGTTCAAATTCATATTACAGACGCCAAAAAGAAACAAAATATTATTCATTTCCATCTGAAAACAAGTTTCGTCAGCAAGAGACAGCTATGGACAAAGCGATTAAAAGAAAGAAGTATTAAAATTAACTCATTGAAAACGGTATTTAATAAGAACGTCCATTTTCTTTTCATTCAACTTCCAGTCTCATGCCCACAAATAGTTTGATAACTTCACCATGGTGGGGCCCGTGCAGCTTGCAAGAGGCGAATAGGCAGTCCCGAGGGCTTCTGTAATTCTAGTTTGCAGTTCGTCAGTTGTCATTATTAGGGCGCGACTTACTGTTTACTTCATAGAAAAAATCTGTTGTGGGCACCACGGGACTCCCTTGTACGAAGCTTAAACGAATGCTTTTTTGGGAAATATTTCTCATTATTATTCTTGAGATACGTATTTCCGTTGACTAAAAAATCCAACTGTTGAAACAAATTTTAACAGCCGTTTTTGTTCTTCGAATAGAGGTCTTCAAACTCTGACGTCAACAAACTCTTCATTTAATAAAGCAAGTATCAAATTGTTTTTACTTCCTTGTACGAAGTAAGGAAGTTATTGTAATCGCGAAAAATTTTGACCATCCCTGAATTCGTACGTATCTCGCATTTCTCAAAAACGGTTAGCCGGTGAATGTTGAAATTTTGTATTTAGAACTGTTGTGACATTTAGGACTGTTGTGCACCTCCCATTTTGAGAGAAATCGGCTGGGCCAAACAGGTGTATTTCTGGTGTCCACAACAGATTACCTTTCATGCCTATGGAGTTCTGTTTGCGTGGACCAGTTTGTGAGGTGAGAGAACTGTAAATGGCACCCCAATCTGTGAGAACTGACGAACTGACAACTGGAATTGCAACAGCCCTCGAAACTACCTATTCTTCAATGTTTCACAAAATATGGTTAGAAATCTCTTATCGAATCGCTGAGTCGCGTAGTGCGTATATTAAAATTTCTAAATACTGTCAAAAGCAAACATTGAGTTTCTTTATTGAACAAAAAAAACCGTAACTGCATGTCTTGTTTGTTTTTTTTAATGATTTTCTAAAAGTGTAAGGAGAATTAATGGCTTCTTGCACAGATATAGATCTCTCACAAGGTTTACAAACAAACGTTAACATGACGTCATATAACCAGTGTGCGCGCGCACCCATGTAGGAAAAAGGATCGTCGCGATTGCTGTTTTTATGTGATATTAGTTGGCTCACTTTGATTCCTCGACAAAGAGACCCAGAAGTTTTGTGTAAATTGGTTTGTTTTAATCTTTATTTATAAAAATTCAGGCTCAGAGTGCGTCTGTAAATGTTCTAAAAACTTTTGAACCACCTATCCGAT
Source organism: Rhysida immarginata (assembly GCA_023313115.1). Taxonomy (NCBI): domain Eukaryota; kingdom Metazoa; phylum Arthropoda; class Chilopoda; order Scolopendromorpha; family Scolopendridae; genus Rhysida; species Rhysida immarginata. The sequence continues at coordinate 667,289 of JAHWFO010097618.1, forward strand.
TGAGTTCATATTCGCACCATATGTTCGTTAGGTCCGGAGTAAGGTTTACATGCCCCCCCAAGTGAGGGGGGAAGGGGTAAAAATCATATATCTTGGCTAATGTTTGTTTGTTTACTCAAGAGATGGCGCTAGGTTTTGTTTATCTTTTTTTTTATATACAGGCTTCTCCCTTGAAACCGAAACTGGAGTAACTCCGCAGAAGCAGGACAGCAAAAAAACTTCCGTTTTCCTCCTGATGTGTAGTAGTGGCTAAGGTCAAAAACCCTCACCGGTGAGAGTTAATGACGTAATTTCTCACTGAGCTAACCGCCTTTTTCTCGGTGAGGACGGTGAGACTAAACTGTTAGGCATAGCAGCACTAACTGGCGTTTCTAACCGCGTTAAAATGACGTCACAGTTTTCTCACCGGGATTTTTGACCGACCAAACGCTAACTCTTCTCACCAGTGAGAGATTTTGACCTTAGCCAGTGTTTGCACATTTCAAGGCAGGAAACTGAATTTTTTGTTGTTCTGCTTCTGCGTAGTTAATCCAGTTTCGGTTTCAAGGGAAAGGTCTATATAAAAATTCAGGGTAAAACTTTTGAACCACTTGTTCCTATTGAGCTCATATTTTCACGAGATGTGCGTTAGGTTCAGGTTAAAGTTTACATGTGCCGAGTGTCAGGTTAGCCCAAAGGGAAAATGGTAAAATAATCTTTTGCTTGATCTGTCTGTCTCAGTGATGTAAATTAAAGATAGACTCCGAATCCTATTGTTAACAGCGGCAAAAAGTGAAGCAAATTGAGCCATTACAGTTCTGGGCAGGAGTGAGCTGTGGAGTAATTAGCTGTCTGGCTTCTTTGTTTTTGAAGATTTTCGGCCCCAGGAATAATTAATTCAAAACCATTCCTCAAAGTTAATGTGCGTACAACTGTACAAACAGAATTGAAAAAGCATCAGGAATCATTTTCCACAGGCATAAATCAAAAATACGTAACTAAAATGAAAATCCATAACTGAAAGACGAACGAAACTAGATTGAAATTGAAACCATGATCGAAAAATGTTTATAATATATAATAAAATACTTCAAATACAAAGTAACATTTTTACACCTTGTTCACCGGGCCACTTTTAAAAAGCTCACACTATATTTTATCTGACCTCGGAGGGCTCTCCCTACTTTAAAAACAGGAGAAGGATAAAAAAGGTCCTTATATAGTCTGCTTGTGTGCGTCACATGGTTTAGAAAGTTGTTTTTTTTAGAAAATTCACAAAATATATACTCCGGGTGATTCAAAACATTGTCCGGCATTTCAAAAATTTAATATGCATTTATCTTATAACAAACTAACCAGACCTGGTTTAAAATACAGGAAAACTCAAATCTTTATTGATTCTAGCATTGCAAATGTTCTCTGTGACTCCCTCGAGTCAGCCGGACAATGTTAAGACAATAGTCAATCTCATCCCAAACTTCTTTTCTTCGCTTACACGTGGCCTTCCCGTGCTTTTGCATTTACAAACACATCCAGTTTCCATAAGTTGATCATGCCACTTACAGATGCCTTTGGCAGTAGGGAAATCTTTATGAAATTACCTACGAAATGCCCGCTGGACTAAAATTATAGAGTTTGTTTTTGCATAGTCTAAGAAGCAATATACCTTTTCATTCACAGCCGTCATCTGTACTTTTTTCGCGACACAAGCGCCACCACAGCCTGCAATTGCGAGAAGGTTAAAAATATTTGACTTTTATTGCATTTTAAACTCAGTTTGGTTAGTTTATGTTATAAAATAAATGCACAGTACAATTTTGAAATGCCGGACATCATTTTGAATCACCCTCTACAGTTTTCATAAAAATACTGCTATATTAAAAATACTATATTAAAAATTAATAAAAACAATCAATTTTAGTTCATTTCCTAGTTGTCCAAGAATCAAATTTCATTTTTTCCACATTTCAGGGTGTTGAATAACCTTGCAATTCAGACGAAAGTTGTTTTTTCAAAATACATGTATTGATATAAGCAATTGTAAGGCATTTTTAAGCTCTTAAAAGCCATTCCCAAAAGCCACTCATTTGAAAAGAATCAAAGAATATTGTGATTGCAAGCTATCGATAAGAAGGTTTAACCCCACAAATGACTGAAAATATAACGAATTAAGTTTGCTAACGGAGGCCAGAAATCAAAACAGTCAGATCATTCCGATTTTTACCAACAGTATTCGGGGACACTGAAATAAAAACAGTGCATCAGATCAGCATTGCATCGATGAATGCTTTTAAATTTTCGTGCGTAAACATACTGGGTTTTTCGATGAGACAGCTGTACATATCGAGCCATAACACCCCCAGCCAATACGCAGGATTGTTCTTCCAGCAATTTTCCGCAAATATACGGGTCAAGCAAACTGTCTCCTTTACTCAGAGTGAGTTTATGAATATAAGCTTGTTTTTCTTCGTCCAGCAAACGACTGAAATTAGCCACGCTTTATTAGAAGTCAGGGAGAGAGCGTGGCCTGTAGTGGCATATGCGTGTGGGACGATTTTTGTCTAATGGATGCGCGCCCTCGCACTTTCAGCAAATCTACAGAATTGGGCTCTGTGCGCGGGGCTTCACCTATGACGTGTCATATTCACAGGTTACGTAGTAGAAATAGCTTAAGTAACTTCGACGTTCAAAACGGTTGGCTAATAAATGATCACTAGGAAAATTAGAGTTTTCAGAGACTCTTAGTCGGAAAAACACTGATATGCTTCTTAATTAAATACAAAAATACGATCTGATATTACATCTTAATTCATCCTAATATATTTTGGTTCTAATTTTGGTCTAAATTAATGTTATTATTAGGAGATGACGCAACCAGAAAATTCTTATTAGAGTAACCTGTGGTAAATTTTACTACAGGCTACTCTAATTCTTATAGCAGCTGAAGATAAGTTAAATACAAGATTAGTTGAAGAGACAGGTTAATTGGGTTTGATTAGGTTTTAAAATTATCATTATTTCGAAAAGTAGTCTTCTGAAACATTAAAGAAAAACTGGTCTAGCAAGTGGGATCAAGAAGGTTCGGGCATTTGAGAGTCATGATTACACTATATTTGGTCAAATTCCTATGAACAAAGTTGACCAAACATAATATTTCTTGAATATTGTGTGCAGATTTTAACGATTTTAATAAAAATGATTCTTATATTTTACTACGTTTGTCATGACTTCTATATAGGCTATATTTTTTAGTACCAAACTAAATTTATACAAAATTTCAGGTTCCTAAACCATTCCGTTCAAAAGTTATAACTTGATTTGTATTTGAGGCCTCGGGGTCTTCTGGCGGGCCACATAGGCCTACATCACGTTTCCTTTATATTTGCTATACTTTTTTAGTACCGCACTGTAAATATACAAAATTTCAGGTTCCCGAGCCACCCTAGAGGATTCGCTATATTTTTCGCACCGTCCTATACATAGGGCCTACGAATGTGTAGAAAATTTCAAGCCTCTAGATCAATCCTTTCAAAAGTTATGGCATCAAAATGTTAAGAGCAGTAGCGGAGGATCTTTAAATTCAAATAGAGTTCTTTTAATTCTGACGTCACAAGTTGCTCAAACGCAATCAAAACTCCATAGACTTGAAAGGAAGCCAGTTGGGGAAACCTCAAAAACACATGGTTTGGTCCACCCTAGAGGATTCGCTATATTTTTCGCTTCGTCCTCTGTATAGAGCCTACGTGTGTAGAAAATTTCAAGCCTCTAGGTCAATCTTTTCAAAAGTTATGGCGTGTGACATACATGTTACATACATCTGTACCGTCGTTAATAGCCTCCCGTAGTTGCATTCAGTAAAAATGAAAGTAAAATGCAGAGACAGCCAGAGAAATTCTTTAACGGTCGCTGGTAAATTGAAATATGGTGAAGATCGTCTCTGCTTGCAAGAACTCAAACATGTGACTCAACGGCCGCTTTCAGTTGGTTAATAGATCGTCTCTGACCTAATAAGCGCTCAAGATGGAAAAAACCGAAACTGACTCTCTTGATGACGTCGTTGGGTTCTGTTGCCCCCTGGAGTTGTCGAATACAACACAAACCTGCGCAGAGAGAGATGCGTATAACACAAAAATTGCTCAAATTTCAGGTCTCGTTAATTGCTCGTCTCTGATGAATAGTCTCGATTCCAGACGCTTAGAAATGTCGAAAATCATGTGAGTGCGACGTACTTCCTCTCATCAGTCGTGTTCGTTTTGTAGTTTGAAATGTAGAGTAACAATCGTGTGAGTCGAAATCACACGAGTGAAGTAGTGTATGTGAGATTGTTTGCAACACAAAAATTTCGAGAATAAGGCCCCAAGAAGAAAATTCCAATGGATGTGTTTCAGAAATCTGTACTTGCCATTAAAACATTTTGCATAACTCGAAGGCTTTTGATACCACTCTAGAGGTTAGTTTTGCACTGGCCTAGCCGCCTTTGGGATATGTGCCACCTAGTCATAATGACAGATTATTTGTCCAAGTGTATAAATATGATAGATGCTAAAGTTACTTCTGCTCGTTCTGGCTACAGCTGATATTTTTTTGGTTTAATCTACAAATTGCTAGCTTTATTAACGATAATTTTCTTGTTGCTACGTAAGATCAGCACGAACATGATATAATAATGACACGATTAGAACAAGATATAACCTCATTTACCTCCCTCCATATGTGGAATATGAAGAAGAAATATTATCATTTAATCGTTCCAAGACGATTATTACATACGGTCCCGATAGCATATAAATTGTATAAGTATTTGATAATATATCAAGTCTGAAAATTATACGGAAAAAGAGATATAGCCATAGAATTGAATAGTGCTATTCGGTGTAGTGATCTGCATCGATAATGAATAATGACAGAATTGAAATCCAGTATTGGGTTTCGAATTATCTTTCAAAACATTTCCCCTTTAATTCTGTAGGCTACAGAAATGAACTACTTTAACGTTCTTAGAATGTCCATTTAATTTTATTGAAATAATATCCTACAAATGAAATCTGAAATATAATTGGACACTCCCAGACTTTCCTTCGGTGGACAGACTTTTAAATATCGTTAAGCATATCAACCTTGTTAATTTTTCAAATAACTTAACAACTGGTTAGACATTTAGACATTAACATTTATTATATTCAAAGCTTTTAACCCTTTCGGGCCTGAAGTATTTTTATAATACACGACGTTTCGGATATATTTTGAGCTCTGTACTTTAATAAAAGTTAAAAAATTATTAATAAAAATTACTATTATTAAGGTCCGAAAGGGCTACAGAAATTAAATATAAAATTTGTATAAAACATTGGTACAGCACTTAATAGTGGACCTATTACCTTAGTTGGAAACGCTATTCCTTTAATATATGAACGAGATTTTAATGTTTAGAGATATATTACGTATATTTTGTATAAATCAAATCCGAACTAGCTGGGAGAGCATGTGCCCGTTTTGCAGGGGGGGGGGGGGGTAAAGAGAGAAAAGGCTTACCGAGAAGAGAGGGTAAGAGGCGACGAAAACCCGGAATTCGAATTTATGCGGTGAGAAGTCCACGTTTCGCTGCTGTATTAATGAATGCCTAAAATTATATTCTATAGAAAAAAGCTAGAAATTTAATTAATCATAACATATTATTTTTATTTTCCGCAGTTGTTGTCGGGGTGTTAGGCTGATACTTGTGAGGCGAGGGTGGAGTGAGCGATGAGTGTGGCGCCGCCAGCAATTAAAGTCGACCCGGCCATCACCAAAGCCGTTGAGGAGAAGTGCGACAACGAAAAACACCTTGACCCTATATTTGCTAATGGTGAGTTTATTTTTCTTATTTCCAATTGATCCAAATCATAAGTTGAGTTTTACAGCAATCTGACTTAAAATTATTAACATGAAATCAATCGTCGACACGTGAAATCTCTCATTGTGTATAAGCTCTAAATTAACTACATGTAAATCAAAACTTTTCCCCGTTAGTGTTCTATGTTCTACAAATTTAGATAAATTTTTAAGTATCAGTTTTGTTTTTTGTGTTTTTGAAGTGAAAACTTCTATAGGCGCACAGCATATAAAATTTTGCTGGAGAGTGAAAGTGTCTGATCCGTCACGAGGGTTAGACATGGAGCAGCCAACCCTGACACGAAAAGTCCTGTTCGACAGAAAGGAACTAATCAAAGCGATCAGCTCGTGAGGAAAGCCACAAGTAATCATCTTGTATCTCAGGCCGTTATGCCAGACCTGATCAAAAGCCTTCCGTACATCTAGAAAGATAAGACCACCGTATTTGGCGCAATTAAGGGGAGTGTTTAGATCAGCAACAAGCCTCCAAAGCTGTAGTTGACAAGAGTGACCCGGGCGAAACCCGAATTGCTCCTCACGAACAAGATTATTGGTCACGCAGAAAGCATTAAACCTCCTTAGAATAACACGTTCAAAGACTTTTGACATCGTAGATAATAAGCTTATGGGCCTGTAGCTGACAGCGAGGACAGGGTTCAGACCAGGCTTTGGTATCGTAACGATGACGGACTCCTTCCACTTGTCAGGGAAGTATCCATGTCTCCAGCAGTCATTTATGACCATGGTAATAATCGAGACGGCACTAGGAGGCAAGTTCTTAAGGGCCCTGTTTGTGATAGAATCCAAACCTGCTGCTTTCCTGCTTTTAAGATGCTTTATGACGTCGGAGATTTCATTTGTGCTAATAATTTCCTCATGTGTAGGAACACTCTGGGATGGTTCATAGGAGATACACACATCGTTAACAATTTGAGTATTTGAGCGACTATCGGGCTTTTCTTCACAAGTTGTGGTAAACTGCTTTTCCAGGGAGTCGGCGATCAGTTGAGCTTTATCACGATCACTGGTGACAACATCACCACCTGTAGTAAGCAGTGGTGGCAAGTTGATGGGTCTGTTTCCTTTTAAGGCCCTTACAATACCCCAGAGCGAGTTGTCCTGGACTGACAAGGATTTAAGTTTTTCGTTCCACCTCTGACTTCGTAGAACTTTAACCTCTTCCTGGACTTTGCGAGAAAGCCTGTTATACTTTGTCTTGTAAAAGGGTAGTCGCTTACGCTGCCATAATCTTCTATAGGTATTCCTTTCAAGAATAAGCCGTCAGATGTAGGGAGGAAGATCGAGATGTTCAGGACGCTTTCGATCAGCAGTGGAGGCATTGGAACAACTAGCCTCATGGATAACACTAATGATAGAACTAATATTTGTGTTGATGTCATCGTTGGCAATAACCTCTTTGTATGGGATGCTTTTTTCGCGAGGAATATCTCTGAAAAGTTTCCAGTCCTGCTTGGAGCAAAGCCCAATCTTCATATCGATGTCCAAACCCTCAAAGATAAGCATCACTGGTCGATGGTCAGAGAATAAGTCATCAAATATAAATATATTATAGGGCTTGAAGAACCCTTTAAGAACAACGATGTCCAGCACGTCACTAACAGGTGAGTGGTCGCAGTAGTAGGTGTCTTCAAGGGGACCAGCAACAAAGGTGTTAATTTCGTTCAATGTATATCCATATAAGATATTGCCATTTTGATTGGGGCATTTAGAGTTCCATGCATGATGCTTAGCATTTAAGTCGCCCGCCATTACAACCGGAATATGTCCGGACAGCAGCTCGTCGAGTTCGCATGGACTAAGCTTGTGCTTAGACGAGTTATATAATGAGACGAACTTAATTTCGCCTGCGTTAGCATCACTTATAATAACGGAAACGGCTTCCATACCTATATAGTCGGGAGTGATAGTCTCACGATGATCAATGCCGTCCTTGACAATGATTGCTGCTCCACCAAACACATGACTAGCATTATTACCCAGAGGCCGATCCTTGCGATAGACGTAGTTAGTAGCCGGGCAATTTGAACGCTTGAGATGATTTCAGGTGTGTCTCGCACACGAAAGCGATGTCGACTTTCCAGTTTATAAGGAAATTGTATAACTCGATGCGTTTGAGAGCAATCCCCCTTGCATTCCATATATTGCAGCGAAGTTTTCCTTGATTAATGGTCCTATATGGGTGTCTATCTATGATTATTAATTAGATTTTGAGATGCAACCTGTGGCACTACTTTTCCACTTTCCTTGTAAAGGTTTAGCCAATTTCCAAGAGTCCTATAAATACTGCGCAGTTGGTTCGGATCAACCATACCTATGTCATCAGCGCTAGATGCGACCGAAGCATAGGTTTTCCTTTCTAGCACTTTGCTGCTTTTGAGCCTTTTTACAAGGGGATATTTGGGACACTTTGTGTAACTGGATGTATGCTGTCCATCACAGCGGATACATTTAGGGGGGTTTTTTACCCTTAACATTAGTACAGTCCCTCGATTGGTGGTTGCCAGCGCACTTGTTACATCGAGGCGTTTCGGTACAACCTTGAGACACGTGACCAAAACGCAGGCAGTTGTAACACTGCAAGGGTCTTTTGTTACCTCTAAATAATTCTACAGTAACAGCTAGAGGACCGACACGTTTTAAACCTAAAAAGGACTTATTATGCTCAGTATTCTGGAGGATGACCAAAATCATTGGTATTTCTACTGAACCATTTGCTTTTTTAAGCCTTATTGCTTTCTCCGGAAAATAATTAGCCTTCCTGAGGTCTTCTGCAAAGTCTTCGAGGTCATACGTTGTGTCGACATTTCGGACAACGTATTTTAGCATTTTTTCGGATTTTAGCTGGTGATGCTGGATTTTCAGAGCATCATTGCTTGTGTTTAATTTAAGGTGCAGAACATCGCCAGGTATCTCACTACAACCTTTTAAAAAGCATTCAGTAGATCACTTCTAGATTACATACAATATATTAGCATTGACAAGCACAATGATACTGTAACGAAACCATTAATGAAACCATTCCAACACGTACTACTAAACAAATATCGAGTATCATTAATTACTCGTTATATTCATGCATGACAAGTCGTTACGATTTGTTTGATATGTTATAAGCCATATCTTTGCTAGAATGAATAAACGACAGACTTTTATAGCAAAATGGTAATGTTTTAATGAACCTATGCGTTTCGCATTAACTGCATCATCAGGGTAGGAAAACAACTACAATTAGTCACGACAGTCGACAATCGAGCAGTGTAGTGAAACGTTATTCGAGTGGCACTTGAAGCTAAGCTGTCGTAATCTCACCCTTCCTAAATAAATGCCAAGGGAATTACACTGAAGTACGAGAAGCGTGATGAACCCATAAAAGTCATCCATAATATGAAGGAGAAAATACCCCTTCTTGGTTGGAGGTGATTTTGATTGACGACTGTCTAGACTAGAAGCAGACCACTAGTATTAGATAAAACACGACCTATGAAATCCAGTAATCTGGAAATAAGACATTATCAATGTCTTCAAAATTAATATCAAGTATATGCCTTGGATCACGATATCTCTTTCTATGCATAGGATGATTTAAAATGCCCGAGACTAGTTCTTGCTATGATTTTCTATATTGGGCAGCATGGATTCCATGAGCCCTTGAACGTATTTGCCAATATGAGTCATGTTGAAGTCATTATAAATGGAGGAATTGCGAACAATTCTCCGATCTTTTTTGCGCAATAGTCCTAAGGGTAACGTTTTGGAACGTTTGCAGTTCTTTCCACCTAGTCTTACATATTGTGGCCCAGACGGGCATACCATACGTCAAGATGGTCCGAACAATGACCTTATAGAGTAGGAGTTTATTATCAATGTTTAGAGCACTATTCCGGCCCAGCAGAGCAATCAAGCTAAACTTGGCTCTCCTGGCCTTATTCAACGCATAAGTTGCGTTGGGGAGTCCAGGTAAGTTTAGAGTCAATAACAACACCAAGATATTTATAAGTTTCAACCCAGTCCAGTTTTTTGCCATATAGTGTTAGAGACTCTAATGATCTCTTTCTCTTCTTGGAGACAAACATCGCCTTGCATTTGTCTACATTCAATTTTAGCCTCCACTTGCTAAACCAGCTTTCACAATCCTTTAGAGCCTTCTGTAGCCGCGAGACTACTACGGCTGCTTGACGAGCACAGGTCAGTATAGCAGCGTCATCTGCGTAAAAAAAGAGCTTACATTTGGAAGGACTTGGAAAGTCTCGCATAAAGTAATTGAATAATACTGGCCCTAGGACTGAACCCTGTGGGACACCAGCTTTTACTTCATACATAGGAGATAGACTATCTCCAACTCTGGCCTGAAAGAACCAGTTGGAGAGAAACGAGTATATCAGAGTAATTATATCTTGAAGAAATCCATCCATAATCATTTTAAAAATAAGGCCATCGTGCCAGACTTGGTCGAAGGCTTTGTGTACATCGAGGAAAACGACCGCACAATACATAGAGAGATTAAGGGGCTCATTAATATCCGCTGCGAGCCTCCATGTTTGGAGTTGGCAGGTATGGTTTGAGCGAAAGCCAAATTGTTCATCGCGGATGAGATCTTTGGCATCACAGTACTCAATGAATCTCTTGAGAATTGTTTTTTCCAGGATTTTGGAGATTGATGGTAACAAGCTGATGGGCCTGTAGCTAACAGGATTTGCAGGATTTTGTCCTGGCTTAGGAATGCTTAAGACAACTGATTGCTTCCAAGCATCCGGGAAGTAAGTGTTCTTCCAGCAGTCGTTAATCACTTTTGCAATATCTTGAATTGTATTTTGAGGTAAATTTTTCAAAGCACTGTTCTTAATAGAGTCTTTACCTGGAGCTTTTCTCGTTTTTAAATTTTTAATGATGCTTTGAACTTCATTTACATCAATGCTATGTTTTGGGAATTCATTGCCGTGAATATTATAGAAGCCAGTTATGCAGGATTTTACGTTCTCAGACATATCAAGTCCTATTTGCCGACCATCAGTAGGCGTGACAAACTGTTCTGAAAGTGAATTTGCAATAAGCTGCGCTTTATCAACATCATTCGTGATGAATTTGCCATTTTGGGCTAACAGGGGTGGGATATTAATGGCTTTCTTGTTTTGCAAGGCTCGAACCATGCACCAAATAGAGTTATCGTAGTACAATTAGTCACAAACGAAGGCTTGTATTTATGGCCATACCCCTCCAATAGAAAACATTTTCCATTGGGGGGGGGGGGGTTTACAAGAAATACCAATTGCCCAACCCAAATAATTGGTCACCATAATCACATGATATTGAATGTGTACAATATGACAATTCGTTGAAATAATCACATGGAAGAATATGTATATCAACACCAATAGTACGTTGAGATATTGCATAATTTAATTCATCAAAGCTAGCCAGTCTTATAAGCGGACAGGATGACAAGAAGGTAAGGCACTCTATTAGTCGAACTGCTCTTACAGCCGAACTGCTCTTATAGCCGAACTGCTCTTACAGGTCCTCTTGACGTTGAAAGTTCCTAATTACCTCGTTAACTGCATCCAAAATCGGATTTTTATCAAAGCTTGTCTGGTTATTTAAAAGGAGTTTCTCACCCGCTTTTATGTATCTTCTAATTTCCAATGATTCGAAGGTGATAATACGTTTATGGTCGCGTTCCTTCTTGACGACAGTCATTATATCTTCAATGGTGTTTACTATTAATAAGGTGAGAAGCAAACGCCGACTTCCCATCACCATTAAGCCAAGATCTACGGTGTTCAGCGTATCTTTCCTTAAAAGACCTCTTCGTGGATCCAATGTCAAAGGATCCACAACTCGGACAAGATAGCTTATATACACCGCAGGACTTGTAAACGTTCTCGTCATCATCTGTTCTATTCTTCGGATTGAGCACATATCGACAACTATTGCTCGTCTTATGGTCAATCTTGATGCCCCTATTGCGAAATATATTGCTAATCCTGGTGATTTCCGGTCCTGTGTACGTGAATACTGAATACTTATGGTTATTATCTTCTTCTAAATCTCTTTGTCTCGGATTCCTGGTCCTGTTTAATATGGACCATGTAACCATGTCGGGAAAGGAGTTCCTTCTGTTATGCGTACCTCTTCTTTTCTATCTGCTGTTGTAATGGGCTAACTGAGTGCCCTGTTGAAATAATACCTGATGGCCGCACACTTATGTTGTGGGGGATGATTAGAATCAAACCCTATTATATTATTAGTCGTCGTCGGTTTACGATAAATACTATATTCGATACGTTTTCCTTCAAGTTTTCTTCTAAGTGTAAGGTCTAAGAAATTTATGATACCTTTTTCTTCTTTCTCCATTGTGTACGCCATGCTATGGTGAAAGTCGTTGAATTCAATCAGTAGCTGCTCAGCAGTAATTTTAGCAGTATCGATAATAACCAAAGTATCATCTACGTATCTCGCATAGAAAACAACTTTTTGTTGCTCTAATAGTGGCGTTATGTGTTTTTCTTCTAGTTCTTGTAAAAATTCTTCCGACATCGTCGCACTGATGGGAGATCCCATGAGCACCCCTGTAGGCATCGAATAAAACTCACTGTTGAATTGAAAGTGGTTCTGTTTATGAATTACATTCAGAGCACTGTTCACATCTTTACGAACGTCTTCTTCAACCTTGTTGGCAGCGAGTCTTTTGTGAATAATATCAACCGTCTCAAGGAACGGTTTGTTAGTGTATAAGTTAACCACGTCAAACGACACAAACATGAAACGATCCTCCAGTTGTATATGACTTAACTTAGTAGCAAGTTGACGACTGTTCTGAATAACATATCGGTTCAGTCTTGGAGCAACCGTGTTGATAACTTGTGCCGTTTTCCTACTACTTAGTTAGGTTAGGTTAGGTTAGATTAGGTTAGGTCGTTTTTTGATTTTATAAATGCAATGTTCAATAAATACGGCCCAGAAATTGTAAAAGAGGAGTGAAGAACTTCCACGTTACTGTCATATATATATATATATATATATCGCTTCCGTATCTAAATTACATTTAGTGAAGATGCAGTTAAAGTTGATGGTTATGGTCATTATCGACCTCTATGGGTTGAATTCTATCACTCGATGTTGGAGCGTTTTTATCATCAAATATGTTATTTGCGTCTAACCATAGTCTTTCTATCCCCTGGTCTGTGCAAAGGTCCTATTCTGTTGGGCTTTTGTCAAGGACACACTATAGATGGCGTTAAAACGACTCTTACCTAAAGCTCTAGATTAGGAAAGTACGGCAAACCTTTGCAGCGCCACCATTGTTGGCCCAGTTGACCCTATCAATTGAGTTACGCTTACTCTAACGATCGGCTAAAATGTAATTTTTTTACAAATTTTTTCGTATTATAATCGTCTGAAAATTTAACTGACAATCAATAAATTTTATAACTATTGATTTTCCTTTAAATTTTGTTTTCAATTAAAATTTTTTATACATATAAATAATGATAAGGTTGAGGTAATTTAATGATAATTAGATTAAGTTTTTAGTTTATTTTCATTTCGTTTATGAAGGGTTAATAAATGAATAATTTAATCAATTTTAAAATACATGCTACGGCTACCTCTTGGTTTTTTAGTAATTTTATTCATCAATGTATAATTTTATAATTTTTTTAGTAAAAATAATTTAATAAACTTTTATCAAATTAATTTTTATATTTATATTAAAACCTTAATTTAACAGTTTATTTTGATTTTATTAAATTATTAATATTATTAAATTATAATAATAATAATAATAATAATATTAGAAATTATAATAAAAATATCAAAATATAATTTAATGAAAATAGGAATTTTTAAATTTCAGTTTTTAAATAAATATAAAAATTAATTCGAATATTATATTTTGCTAAAAAATTTCTTTAGTGCCACAATTTTGTGGAAAAATTATATTTTATGATCGCCTGGGAACTGCACATCTCAACAACATTCGGTGAAGTTATATGTTCCCTTGCTTTTTATACTTCTTCGGATATTTTAACGAATTTATTAATCTTCAGGGAGCAATAGATTGAAGGAGCCTGAAGTTTTCATTATTCGGATAAAAATTTTGGATCAAATAACGAATATTTCATTAAAAATTTGATATAAATTGCACCATCCACATCATAGCCTACATCTCTTTTCATGTAGGCTATGTCCACATGCATTTCATTGTTATCTATCGCTGTGTTTGGGCCAACAATGGCTGACAAACTCACGTGATCCTGTTCTACCAATCAACATCTGCGGGCGGCGCGGAAAAGGATTGACGTACTTTCCTAATCTAGAACTTTACTCTTACCGAGGAATAGCACATTTTTCCCCTACAGGAACCATGGAAAAAATTATTATGTAATTATAAATACATTAACATATAAATTGTTAAAAATTTTCAATTTTTTAAAATAATTATTTGTTTAATGGTAATAACATTATTAGAGTTTTGTAGCATTGGTTAAATTTATTATCGATTAATTTTTATTTACATTTTATATTTTGGGGTTTTATTGAGGTAATACTCCTTTACATAGTTTATAATGGTGGAAAGTAAATAAAATAAACTTAAAAATTGCATTTGTTTAAGAATTCACCAAGTGGTTGAAATATGAGATGTAGATTGCTGAGGTGGCGAAGAGGCTAGCATGCTGACTTCTGAGTCGCTGGGTCGAGTGTTCAAGTCCCGCCTGGGGGATAGACATTTGTATTTTTCCGTTATTAATAAAAGCCTACTTTCTTTATCCACTTTAAGGTCACACGATTAAATTCGTTCAGGCTAAAAAGACGAAGAAGAAATATAAGATGTTGACAAGTTATTATATGAATTGAAGATCTGCCTTTCTTCTAATAACTGGACAACATTTCAAATTTTAACCATTATTTATATATATACTAAAATTTGAGAACTCATCAAACGTTTATTACTTTAAATTTATTTCGTTTAATTTCAATTATTACACGTTAAGTAAAAGAGAATTACTGAAGAGTCGCAGCTATCGCCATCTGGCAGACAATATTGTCTACGGATGAAACTTTAACCTAGAGAACAATAGCCGTGCACAGACCAGGGGATAGATAGACTATGGTCTAACTGAGGGGTGGAAAAAATTCGTGCATTCGTATCGGGCTCTAGTTCATCTTGGCGGTGCGACGCCTCAAATTGTCACATATAAATACTCCCTGTGACAGCAGAGTTTGGAAAGAGGGCATGATGGTTGATCTAATAAATGATTTAATAGCGAGAGATTAAATTGAAATACAAAATAATTGATTTTTTTTAATATTTGTGCTAAAATTATTACAAAGATTAATTTCCAAAATAACAGAGTGAATTATTTGTGAATATTCATAATTCTCTTGATGCTTCTTATTTCTTCTATGAAACCGAGAACGGTTCAGAACTAAACAAAATACTACTCGAATCAATAGAGAGTGCAAGTGATACGTCATAGCTGACGTCATTTGCGCGATGAAGGGACCGAGAGCCTAGGAAATGGGATCGCTGGTTCCAAACATTGGAACCACGTAATATACGTACTAGTAAATGATAAATCTTAAATTATTTTGTGAATTTGTGTAATTTATATTATTATTAAGACATTTAATACCGTTATATAATTTATAAATTAATATTAGAACGCTTTTTAATCACTTTTAATCACTTAACGAAAGAATGCCTTCGTTCGCGGATCTTTCTTTCTTTTGGAAAACGATAGATGTGTAAATCGCTGTTTTGGCTGCTTTTTGATCAGTGAGGATCGAAATAATTTCACATTTTTTAAGTGTATCAAACACTGGGTTTATACAAAGCGATTTTATTCCATCTCTACGTTGGAACCAATATTAAATCCCGAAGTCTTGTTTGGAACCAATTCGAGTTACGTGACTGAAGAGCATCCAGGATTAACGTCTCACTTGCACTCCCTATAGATTTATTAAAATACAGCCAGTTATTTTAGATAATGTACAGAGTTCACTTGCTAAGTGATGATATCCCATGGGGCCTCATGCATCCACGCAACACGCAATAGCTGGCATAAACCTGCACGTAGCCGCCTGCGCTCAGTGTTTCTCAGCGATAATATCTTGGCTTCCTTCTTTGGTATCCAACGTTGTCACTGTGATTCCACGACGCGGTCGTTAACTCTTGCGCCCGGGACCTCTTAACGAACCTTCCACAAATTTCCTATCGTCTTCCTTGTTGGCGTGCTTTCCTACGGGTCCTTCCGCATCATCTGTCTTGGATCCAAGCTTTGGGTCCGAGTGGCGTGTACGTCTCCGTACCAGGCACCAACCGCTAAAGCGCTATGGTTCTCTTCTTCTTATCACGGTTAAGCCGTCAGAAGCTGAATCATACTCTTTTCTCCTTTCTTTTTTCACTTCTCCTTCGCCTCTGTGTGCCAGACCTTATCAATCACTTCTGTTCCTCTCCTCTTTTTTTTTCCTTCTCCCGTTCGCTCTTCTTTCCATCATGGATCCTCCGGTGTAATCCACCACGTTGCGGGGGTGGTTCCTTCATACAACGCTCGTCCTTCCTTCTTTTTCTTATTTCTCTTTTTTCTTTTCGTTCCGATCACTTCGCGATTGGAATCCATTTTAATTCACTGATACAGATTTTCTGTCTGAACTTTGCACTGCGATTGCATCAGCCCAATTGCATCCTCACGTGATGTCAGTAGAAGGTCAGTCAAGTCTAAACCATGCTTCGTTTTATACTCTATCTAATGCAGTATCGTTCATTTTTCTACCATTAATAGTTTTCACGTTATTAAAGTTTTCGTGATCAACACTTTTCATGACATTCACGATTTAAGCGTGGCATCCCAGTTTCGAAACGCGGTAATCTGTATTTGCTTCAAAAAATAGAATGCAGATTCCACGAATGATGGATGCATAATTGTTGATTACTGTTAATCTTATACCGGATTGTCCTGTTATAATTGGAACTTATGGCCTGAAATAAGTAGATTTGATATCAAATTTTTCTTTAATTTTCAACGTGTTTCTTTCATACTACAAGGAGATTAAAAAAAAGAATTTTGCAGGCAATCAAAGTAAGGAGTGCTTGCTATATGGCATTTCTCTTGTTCCTCAAAAACTGCCCGCAGAGAAAAATTGCTGTAACTTTTGGAATCATCCGGTAGAATATGCCCAGGAACAGTTTTAACAGCCAAGACACCAAAAGGTGTGCTGAGCCGTGTAATTCTTTACTGGTTTTTTTTTTGCAATGATGAAGTAAAATTTTCTTTGAACGGAATAACATGTATATTTAAATTAATGTATTAAACACATTAATTCATTTCATGTATTAAATCTTCCAAATACGTACTGTTATAAGCATTTTAGTATAACATATTTAATATTTTTATTGCATCCATCGAAGCAGTTTCAGTGAATTTTTAGGTCTTCATTTAATTAAATATGTGCGCGATATTTTTATATTCTGGATCTCATGTAATTTCGTCCCGTGACGCTTTATCTTGTGTCTGATTGGGTGGAGTCGTAAAATTCAAACAGAACATTTCATCAAAAGACTACGATTCTAAAAATTTCATCTCAGCTTTCTCATTAATGATAATAATACAGGGTGAGTTTTTATAAAAGTGGTCCGGCGCGAAATACTGCGCAGTAAGTTTTCAAATGACTTGTCATTCATGTGATATTGCACAGTTGAGAGAGTGACATGGTGTGCATGGTAGTCGTTTGTGCGAAGTGGCGAAAACGGTGTTATCTATGCAACAGCGCATTTATCTCTGCACGGCATGGGTCATGGAAATAGTGTGCAGATGAGTTTAAAATTAAGTTTCAAGTTGGTGCTGTGCAATTGAAAACTTAATTGCGAAATGGCATGCAACGGGATCAGTACTGAATGCAAAGAAAATGCGCAAAACGAAGGTCCGTACGACAGCAACCATTGTACCTGCTGAAGAACACATGCTGCGCAATCCCAAAACCTCATCACGGTGGCTGTCTCGGCAACTCGTTTTGTCTCAGTCAAGTGCAATGAAGATCATGAAACAGAATTTACACTTACGCCCTTTCAAAATAACCACTGTGCATCAGTTGCATGATGTGTACAAGCCGGCCAGGGTTCAGTTTTGTGAATGGTTCCTGAGCACCATTGCCCCGGAGGTGCTAGAGGATGGTTACGTGCTCATCTCAGATGAAGCGTGGTAAAAATATAAAAAATTAGACCAATGCTATGTTCGGCAGCAAATGAAGTGTAATGCCTGACCACTTGGCTCTTCCTTGCTCCAACATCAGAGCCACTGCTGGAACGAATCGTTACATTCCATGTAAAAATATATATAGAATATTCATTTATCGGTTCCATTTGTCCGGTTACGTCAATTCACAGAACGTGCGCCACTGGTCTTCCGTCAATCCGCATGTGTTCATAAGGTCTCCACTGCATCCACAAAAAATTGGAGTCTGCTGTCTTCGCCTGCCGCATCATCCCTGTGTTCTTCAATGAAACTGTGAATAGTGACAGTTATGTGCACAACATCTTCAACGTGTTTGTCGCACAACTTGCTGATGAAAGCGTGCCAATGCTTTCTCTCAAGATGGTGCAACAGCCCATTCTGCACACGCAACATGCGCCTATCCGGGAATTCACATCTGCACAAGTGTTCCCACCCGAACATGGAATCAGTCGAGAAACAGACCAGCCCTGGCCATCAGGTCGCCAGACCTATCGATCTACGATTTCTTCCTCTGGGGTGCACTAAAAAGTTTGGTCTACAAGAACAATCCGCGCACAGTCGACGACCTTCAACAAAACGTCCAGGCAGCCATTCAGACCATTCCAGCGGAAACCCCTGCTCGTCCCTTCAGAAACATGTGGAGACGCCTTCCAGCACCCACTCTAGATTATTTACACTGATCTTTGGTCATTGTTATCTCTTTTCGTTGCTCATTTTTACACGTTGTTTCTCCGTGCCAGTTTTAAAAAACTCACCCTCTATTAATCAGTGAGTAATTATATGGATCAGGCATAATTTAAGTATATTTTTTTTATTTTTCTTATCCTTTAATTCGATAATAATTTAGCTCAAGTGAATTTAATATTTATTAAGGTATTAAAGTTAGAGAGACGTAGAAATACTATTTACATGTTGATTTTATGAATTTTGTGCAAGCCTACTTTTTCATGCCATCTAAAACAAAATTTAACTTTAGTGAGTCTACATAAATTTTATAACGTCAAATGAAATATACCAGATTAATGACCCCTCGAGATTTTCTCTTGAAGGAAGGAGACCAGCTCTGAGAAAGAACTTTTATTGAATCAGATTCAGTTATATTTGACCATGTTTATGGAAAAAGATTTAGTCAATACTTAGATAAAAATTTACAAATAAATACCTGAATTTATGATACGAAAAATAAAAGTAAATTATGGCCAAAAAAGTTTTGTGAGCTGGTGAAAGTACTCCAGTTATTTGTGGTAAAAACGAATATGAATACAACTCAGCATTTTAAAACCATTAAAAAAAAGAGTTTCTCACCCATTCAATTAAGTTCATGTGACAAACATCGTGGGATGGACTTTATTGGCAACAGCGTTCAGGTAAATCTGGATCGTCACCAAACCTAAAGGGAATAGCAGGGAGCCCATAAAACTTACCCCATAGTATGACAATCTTGAGAACATCTGGGTGCAATCTACAAAGTGAAGCTCAATACTTATATAAAGATTGATAAAATCAAGGAAAATTGACAACAAACATTAACAATTGATGCGTCTAAATGCGATCTGCATATAATAGATCGATATAATGAACAAGTGGATAACAGATCGACTAATGGATTAAATTTAATGGAAGTAACAACAGATACAGAATAAATTGTGATGATAATGAGTTAACGTTGATACGAACTGGCTTATCGTATTTGAATTGAATATTTTTTGAGTACGTTTACCATTAAAGATAACAATAAAATTAATGAGTCTTAATGAAGACAGACATTCTACAGCGGGTCATTTCAGTTATGATCGAGTTTCTTCTCACCCGATGCGTGAATGAAATGAACCAGTCGATTCCCATCTGCCTGTTTTGCGAAGCTATAAATAAGTTAGTTTTAGAGGTGAAAAAAATTGTTTCAGACAGAATGACCAAACAAA
This sequence comes from Rhysida immarginata, assembly GCA_023313115.1. Classification (NCBI taxonomy): domain Eukaryota; kingdom Metazoa; phylum Arthropoda; class Chilopoda; order Scolopendromorpha; family Scolopendridae; genus Rhysida; species Rhysida immarginata. The sequence goes on from JAHWFO010097618.1 coordinate 687,312, forward strand.
TTGTGAATTTCTGGAAATAAACAGAATGAAGTCGCTGGTACACTTGAAATGAACACCATTCGGAGTTGGCCGAGTTCACTGAAATGACCCCCTGTGTTTATTTGGCCTATTTACGGATTACGAAGAGTTAAAAAAAAATAAAAATCAAGAAATTTCCGAATTAATCCCACAGTAACGTAAACTATCACTTGAAAGTTTGGAGGCCTATATCATTTTCAAAGTTGTCTCTTTGGGAGTTATGCAGTGATCTCAGCGGTTTAGCCAAAGTCTTTGTCACGGTCAGAAAACTGGCGCAGTGGAAACTTTTAATACTGAGACACAAATTGTAGGCAACGTACGTGAGATAATAATAAATTTGGTTTATTCTACTTAAATAGAATAACAGATATAACCATACTTAACAAAAGAGAACGTTGGCTTAAACTGAACGAATAAATCGGAAAATAAAGGTACTTCCTTATACTAATTAACATGGACATCCCTTGTTAGAAAGGATAACAATGATCATGTATAATTTTAACGTGCAATGGGAAATATTCCGAAAATTGCGTTTCCGATAAGCTACTCAGCAAAATTGCGTTTCAAAAAATTCTTAGAAAAAGAAATGATAGAAGTTTTAAATTCGTTGAAACTTAGAATATTAACAAACTCATCCTTTTCTAGAAAGGGTAACAATTAATAGAATAATAAACCATTAAGGAATGACATAACCAAGTACCGAAAGGTTAAACTAAACCTTTTGCGGGACCACATTTTAAATCGCCCTATGGTAATAATGCAAAATTATAATTCACCCCAAAGATCCATTAACCACGTACCTTTAAACCAATTTCGACTATCATTAATTTTACGTTATATTCATTCATGACACATCATTCCAAGACGTTTTATATATTCCATGGCATATTTTAGCATTGACAGTTCCTATGAGCCATAATGGTTCCACTAAACCATGCTCCTTGTAACCAATTTCGACTATCATTAATTTTACGTTATATTCATTCATGACATATCATTCCAAGTAGATTGATATATTACATGCCACATTTTTGCATTGAAAGTTCCTATGAGTCATAATGGTTCTACCATAGCGTATAGAAGAGAAAGTGTGATCTCCTTCTTTGTTTACGTGGCGCCGCCGCCAGATGGTATTAGCTCCATTAGAGACGAAACTCGACTGCGATGAGAGGATTCACTAAAAATGAAAAGCCAGAGAACACGGACAGATCTATATGATCATGCACATGCAATTTATAATAATGTTCATATGATAAAAATGACCAAATCAAATTATCAAAAGAACTTTTAATAAAAAGAATCATAAAAGTAAAATAATTTAGTATATTACAAGCGTGTGGATAGTAATTATACAAAGATAGAAAATACAACTCTTTAACTACAACAGATAACCAAACAGATCAAAATGAAATAAAATTACAAGATAAAAACCTAAACATTAAAAATAAATAGATAAAAATAATTTTTCCAATAATGAAAATTTTCTCCAGTGACATCAAATTTAAAAATTAACTTTACTTTTTTAAACGTTTTCCTAACGTTTAAAATAGAATTGTAAAAATAATTTTTATCTTTAATTATTATTATTATTATTATTATTATTATTATTATTATTATTATTATTATTATTATTTATTTTGTTAATGTTTGGTTTTTTTGTCTTGTAATTTTATTTTATTTTGGTCTCTTTGGTTATCTGCTGTGGTTAAAGAGTTGTATTTTTCAATCAGTACATTTTTAATTTAATAGAGCGGTTTATACAATTTTAAAATACGAGACATTAATAATAGAGCGGTAATACAATTTAGAAATTGACACAGTAGATATTTCTCATAATTTTTCTCTGAATCATTAACATATACAGGCAAAATTAAAATTGAAACTAGAATTAGTGTTTTTCTTTAAGAGAGTTTGGAAATTTTTCGATGATGTTTTGCCCTCTTCGAAGACTTCATTTCCTTTCTGATGGCATTTGTTTGAAAAAAAAACCCTACTTTTTAAGTAATGCAAAACAAGTTTAGGAATAATATTTTTAACATGATCTTCACAGCATCCTACTTATGATGTATCTACTACTATATGTGTTAAACTGTCTAAACACTCAAAAAATATATCCCCCCACAGGTTATTTGGACACGAGAGTTTGTCAGACACAACGGTTTCCACTTGTAAAAAAAAACATTATAAATACTTTTTGACGGATGTGTCAAGTATGTGCTACCTACTCTGGAACCATAGTCCTTTATTATTGTTAACGTTGAAGCTGGGAGATATTTTTCTTGATCTCCACGTAGAAGAGTGGCACATTTATTACAAAATGTAAATTTTTTTGAATGGAAAATCACGAATCCTGCCATATGATATACTAGACATTCTTTTACAATGCTGCATTCTTTTATCTCTGGAAAGTTATTTTCCCAGTCTGGAATGTAGTCTTTGCCATCAAATTGAGCTATATTTGCTTTAATTTTATCCTCTATTTTGGATTGAATTTCTTTATTGCGTTCTTCCGATTCTCTTCCCAATAATCTCATATGATTAACAAAAGATGTTAAAGGCATTTCAGATTTGTATTCACAATTTCCACCTACTGATAGAGCAAGTTTTGTGGGGATATAGATGCACTGTAGCATATGCAAATGCAAGAAGTCTATTGTAGAGGGGTGGTCATCACAACTTAAGGAGCGTAGAATTCCAAAGTGCCGTTCCAGAGGATCCTGGTTGAATTTGGTAGTGATTACATAGGTGAATCCATTTTGTCACAGATACATACAAACTGCCTAAGTACTTTCAACTGTCACTCTTAAGGACTCAGAGGCAAATTTATTATTGCTCTCATTAAGAATTATTCTCCATCTGTTTAGTGTTTCATGTGTATTAGAATTTTTGTAAAGTGCTGATGCAGGAGTTGAAGAATTTAATATATCTATCAAGCAATTCATATTCCTTGTGAATATCTCTGTTGTTTCACTGTTTTCAAAACCCTTTATACCAACATCACGACAAAATTTAATTCCGTCTGCTACAGAATTACTAAACAACTGAAAAGTCATCTTCACATTCATGCGTTGAAATGAATTAGGATCTAAATGGGCATGTGTTAGTTTTGGACACACTTTCATTCCAGCAAACGCAGAACAGCTGTCGATTTCAAACATTCGATGATAAAAGTTAAAGTCTATTTCTTCCCCTTTATGTAACACTTTAACTTTGTCGTGGAAGTTATTTCTAATGCATTTTATTATATGTACTGCATCTGAAAATGCCCAGATTTTTCTACTTGCATCAACAGGGTTAGGTATAGAGCAGTCTATTTTACTTATTTTTCCTGAAATTCCTAAACTTTTCCACATTTTTTTATTAGACTGACTACCATCACATGTGAATCCAATGATTCTTGATCCAGCTTGTTCTAACTGTATTATCACTTGAATCAGTATTTGTGCAATGACATCTCCTGGTGTGGCATTATGGCTTGCATAAACTGCAACTGGCTGAACCCAACTGTGAAGTAATGGCACAAACATAAACACTAAAGCATGGTTTGCTAATTTATCTCTACTCCCTAATGGAGTGAAATCGCTTAAATTCACAAATCCTTCCACTTTAAAAGAAATGGAATTAAATTTTATCTCCTCCCTAAGTTTCACCTCATCAAATACAATGATCCCAGTGCGTTCATTATCATTCAGCCCATGGAAATATTGTCCAATTGCATTCAGACTATGTATGTTAACACCATAAGGGCATTTTAGACCTTTCACCAGCTTTCGTAAATGCGCCTCAGATGGAAGTGGAAGCAGATCATGTTTTAAACAATGTCTGTAACCTTTGGGAGACTTTATTTTCAGAAGAAGACTATCTAATAAAAACTCAGCATTGTATCTCATTCCTTTCTTATTTTGCAACTGGCATTTTCTTAGTGTCAATAATCGGTTTCTGTTTTCTGGAGAGAAATTGTGAATATTTTGGTGCTAATGGTGATTTCTTTGATTGCAGAATATGTTCTTTTTCAAGCATCATAATTTTAAAGCTTTTAAAGCTTTCAACTTATTTTGTGCCCTCATTAAGTTACGCTGCTGGTTTTTAATCTTCTTCTTTAACGCAAAAATTAGTTTTGCATTTGCTTCTTTATCATCAATAATATTGGGTGAGGACATCACACTGTCTGTTGCATTTTGCGAATCCAGAGTTTCAGTATCAAAGTTCGTAAGTATCATCTCTACTTCCACTCTTTTTGGGTTCATTTTTGAATTTGTGGTATCCAAGCGTCTTTTTGAAGGTGACTTCCGTCGTCTGACAGTTCTTGACAGATATGAAGGCAAATTTGGAAAAATACTAGGTTGGGACGCGTCGCGCTCTCACATCTCCTTCGGAGATGTTCGACCGCTGGTCCCATATTTGAGCGGAGCGGTTTTTTGGCAATTATTCAACTTTTTCTGCATTAATTAAAAGCCCTTAAAAGGGCTGTTTAAGGCTCCAGTTTTTTCTGCGTTTTTCGGTTTTGATCCGCTTACGCCTTGGATCAGGGGCTTGCCTAGTCCCTCATCCGTCACCAAACATCGCGAACAATAGACTCCTGACGTAGATGTATGGCAAGTGGAAGTGCGCTCTCTACTATTTCTCCGTCTATCTCTTCGGTTGACGGTCTTACGTCATCATTAATATATTGAACAGAGTCATCGACGAAACCATCCATAGGCAATGAGTTAAAGTTATCTGTGTTGATCGTAATATCACCGTAAAATAAGTTGTTTAACGACAACCACCTTAATGCGTCGATCACTTTCTGTCGTCGTACACGAAAGTCAGTATGGCCTGCGATACCCTGTCGTTCAATTGTTACAATTTGCAAGTTTTGTGGAAGGTGCGGCAACACGCTGCAGATTGATGTTATATCCTGTTCTACGTTGAGGACGTTTCCATCATAAGGCCGTGTTCACTTAGGATGCTGCGAGTCCTGCGACGAAATTTCTATAGGACTCGAACAATGGATAACGGAGTTAATCCTTCTTTAAATTCCTAGAATTCGATCACCCTTTTACCATTACTTCCTTGTTTAGACGAAGGGGTGAAGAAGGTAATTTTCAATACATTATTCTCCCGATATCAATTTTATTTCAAGATCGGGTTTCACACTTTTTAAAATGACCACAAATTTATTAAGTTAACATTTATTTATTTATTTTCTCTGAGATAAACAAGGAAGTAATGGTAAAAGGGTGATCGAATTCTAAAGAAGGATTAACTCCGTCATCCATTGTTCAAGTCCTATAGAAATTTCGTCGCAGGACTCGCAGCGTCCTAAGTGAACGGGGCCTAACGGTACTGTCCAGGGCGTCCGCCAGCTTTGACTCGGTAGACTCTCATAACTGGGTGAACTCTTGCAATCAGCATTTGTTCGACGATAGTTAATCCTAACAAACATTCTGGTACATCTCCAGGTTGCATGTTATTAGCTTCAGAAAACTTGAGCGGCTGTTTTTTGCATGCTTCACAAGTGTAATCAGTCATTGTGGCAATTAATTCTTTGCGGTTGCAGGAGTCACAGGTTTGGTATGCTAAAGTATTCAATTTGTTTGCGAAGTTAGCTGCATGTATCGAATCCTCGTTCTCAGTAACTACATTATGAGTAGCTTGGCGATAGGCGTTGCGGTGACCCTGAGTATTTGCTGTTCGACGACCAATATTGCCCCTGGTGCATAACCTTGGCATTATGTAACTGTGAAGAGAAAAGAAGAGATTTCTGATTAAGTAAGTTCTGTTTTGTTGTTTCGATTTGTTTCATTGCGCAAGCTTGTGTTAACATTATGTATATGTAGCAATGTATTCTACAATTTTTCTATTTAACATTATGTCTATGGGCCGAAGAGATAGCATTAGCAATGTATTGTTCACTCCCTCCCTCTCCCTCTCCTTCTCTCTATCCTTCTCTCTCTCTCCTGCTCTCTCCCTCCCCTTCTCTCTCCCTCTCCTTCTCTCTCCTTCTATCGCTTGCGATTGCGTGACCTTACCTGGTCGGTAGAACTTGTCACGATGTTCAACACAAATTGATTTACCGTGAAATATGTGTGTTTGCGATTGTATTTGAATGTTTTGCACTTTGTACACAGCGTGAGTCCTAATTTTAGCCGCACGTTGACCACGTTTTGCGCTTTATGCTCGACTTTGAGTTTTGTTTCTTGTACACACACAACAAACAATTTCAAAGTTCTTCAAAAGTATTTAATGCGATTCAGAAGTATTCGAACTTTTACGAGCGCGCGCTCTCACGCAGCGAGATTAACAATTGACATTTGATCATGCATTCCTCCGTGGCCAAAGACAATTTTTGTAAAAATTTTTTGCTCGAAACCGTGCCACTGGTGTCCTCGAGCTTGTGGCCAAATTTGGTCAAGATCGGTGAAGCCGTCTAGGAGGAGTTCAAGGAGAAAGAGTTGCATAAGTCACTGATATGGAGCTCCGCTCAATGAGGTACTGCGCCAGGTTTCAATTTCCATCTCTGCCTTGGAATTTCAGTTTTCTCACCATTAATGATAAATGAGTCCACTTTTATAATAAGCTCTGCAGAAAAATGGGAATCGCATACGTAACAGTTACATGACAATTTACGGTCTTTTCTAGGTATCGCTTTTTCCCATTTAAAAAATTCTGCTTGATCTCTAGGCAGTCTAAAAAAGTGTTTATCCTTGGTCAGAACATTGTTGTAACCCGATTTACATCCAGGCACAAAACAAGTCGGCATTTTTCTTTCCTACCTTGCAAATAAGCCGAATAAATACAGTAACTGTTGTATTAACGCATAAACTTGCCTTACTGGTTACTTGACTCACTATTATTGAATTGATGTTTCGGTCTGTCGATTAAAAAATCTCCGGGAAAAGACAAGGAAGCACACAACAGCAAGCAGCCATGACAGCATCAACTTTACCGGCTCAAACGATAGTGCTGCCAGTAATTCGAACGTTTTCCGCGACGCCTGGCTCTTCTATTGCTAGAGGAGTAAGTGATCACACTTTCTCTTCTATACGCTATGGTTCCACTAAACCAGGTTCCTTGGAACCAATTTCGACTATCATTAATTTTACGTTATATTCATTCATGGCACATCATTCCAAGTCGTTTGATATATTACATGCCATATTTTAGCATTGAAAGTTCCTATGAGTCATAATAGTTCCACTAAACCAGGTTCCTTGAAGCCAATTTCAACTACCATTAATTTTACGTTATATTCATTCATGACACATCATTCCAAGTCGTTTGATATATTACATATCATACTTCATCATTGAAAAAATTTGAGGGTGTCAAAAGGGTGCCATTAGCGCACGTGCCATTGTTTCGATTTCAACCATTTTCAAATTGGTTCATTCCCGGAACCATATTTATTAATTGGCAAAAATAATAATTTACATCCGCTTCAATCTCGTCATAACGATTTGTTTTTAATATTACTTAATATGTCTCTCCATTGAAAAATGCTCGGTGGGGTCGTGAAGGTACCATTTGTGCACGTGCTATTAAACGGATTTAGATAATATTTTTGATTGGTTCGTGCCATGTACCATATTTATCGACTGACGAAAATAGTAACGAATAACCCCTTCTATCTCGTCATTACGATTTGTTTGATATATTGCTTAATATTCATCCCATTGAAAATTGCTTGGCGGGAAAATAGAGGTACCATTTGTGCACGTGCTAATGATCCGATTTAGATAATATTTGTGATTAGTTCGTGCTATGAACCGTATTCATCGACTGACGAAAATAGATTTTGAAAAATTTAATAGCCTCCTAGGAGTTAGAGTTACAGACAGAGAGACGGACAGACAGACGCACAGACGCACAGACACACAGACAGACACGTTTCCCCACACTGAGAGCATAAAGCACCTTTCGGTACTTAATAAACCATTAAGGACTGACATAACCTAGTACCGAAAGGTTAAACTATACCATTCGCGGAACTATATTTTTATACCGCCCTATGTTTACATTAGAAGTTTCTAATGGACCATAATGATGCAATTAAACCACGTATCTTTGAAATAATTCCAACTATCATTAATATTACGTTATATTCATTCATGACACATCATTCCAAGTCGTTTGATATATTACGCGCCATATGTTAGCATTGCGGTTTCAATGAACCATAATGGTTCCACTAAAACAGGATGGTTCCACTAACCAGTTTCCTTGAAACCAATTTCGATTATCGTTAATTTTACGTTATATTCATTTATGACACATCATTCCAAGTCGTTTGATATATTACATATCATACTTTATCATTGAAAAAATTTGAGGGTGTCAAAAGGGTGCCATTAGCGCACGTGCCATTGTTTCGATTTCAACCATTTTCAAATTGGTTCATTCCCGGAACCATATTTATTAATTGGCGAAAACAGTAATTTATATCTGCTTCTATCTCGTCATTACGATTTGTTTGATATATTACTTAATATATCTCTCCATTGAAAATTGCTAGATGGGGTCGTAAAGGCACCATTTGTGCACGTGCTATTGAACAGATTTAGATAATATTTGTTATTTATTCGTGCCATGTACCATGTTCATCGACTGACGAAAATAATAATGAATAACCCCTTTTATCTCGTCATTACGATTTGTTTGATATATTACTCAATATATCTTCCTATTGAAAATTGCTAGGCGGGGAAATAGAGATACCATTTGTGCACGTGCCAATGAACTGATTTAGATAATATTTATAACTGGTTCGTGCCATGAACCATATTCTTCGACTGACGAAAACAGATTTTGAAAATCTCTCATAGCCTCGGAGGAGTTAGAGTTACAGATAGACAGACGGACAGACAGACAGACAGACGGACAGACTCGTTTCCCCACACTGATAGCATAAAGCACCTTTCGGGACTTAATAAACGTGCGACAGTGATTAAATTATAACCTTACAATTCTAATACAACTTGAGCGCATGTGGACAAGAGCACGCTAAGTTAAATAGCTTAGCTAGACCAAAAACATTGCTTCGGCCCGCGTTAGTTTTCAAAAATTCTAAACATGTTATCAAAAATGGAACGTAGGTGAATAAGAGCTTCAAAGCTAAAATTAGATATCACACTAGATTTAATATAACAATTTAACAAATCTATACTCTTAATACTGCAATTATTACAAATGCTAAACGATGTATCAGGTTAAAGTTAAAAATGCTTAATTTCTATAATATACACCGTAATTAAGGACGCTCAACCACTGGCTGGCGTGAAATCCAATAAAGTCTGCAATTTTCTTTAAATAGACAATTGCTGTTGAGCTAAGTGTAGATAAGAGCTTCAAAGTCGTAATAGTACAATGTCTTCCCCTGTCATAGAAAGGAAATGTAGAAACTACCCTTAGTAAACGATACGTTACTTCTAATGGTTGCAAAATATTAAAAAAGTACTTCCAACACTATTCTTAGTATTTGGGCTAGTAATTTACACAAAAGCCATAGAGGAATTCTCAACGGTAAATTATTGCTCGCAATTAATGGCTCTTGAACCAGTCGCCGCCTCTTTCGCTTACTCTTCTGACTGCATTCCGTAAATACGCATTGAAACCCGACGGGAAAATATCTGTTGCCTTCGTATGACAAAGTTCCAAACTTTCTTTCACTTTCTTTCTTTGGCTCTGCTCTGTCCAAAATTCTACTTCGAATAACGTCAGCTGGAAACAGGAGCTGGTCTGTATCGCAGACGGAATGGAGCACGATTCGTTAATCACGCTCTTGACCGTGGGTTTCCGCGGCATACTTGTCGCCGTCGCTCGAGGAATCGTCTAAATCTCGACACTCGTGCACTACCGGTTTTCTTTAACCTTTCGAATTCGGCTCTCGCCGTGTGTTCTCCTGAACACCGCTTCCCACGAAGTCCTTAGTTGTTGAATTCTTTACTCGGCTACGTGGTCGCCGTCTCCAATCTGATCGGCCACGTTTCCAACAGCACCGTTCTCCTCCATCCGTTAGTCTCGAGTTCCCATTGTTTCGAGTGATAAAAACATCAATCAATTTTTAATAAAACACAAAATAGTATTACGTTCAAATTTTTAATTTACATTCAAGAAAGAGAATTGTCAGAAGAATTTGATGCATGCATATGGTTCAGGCTTCTTGTTCATTTGCAGAGACAACTCTTCACACACGAAGCAGTGCTGTGCCGTAAAACCACAGCCTTCCAGAAACTGCCAGGCATGAACATGATGTCAGTAATGCATTATGAAGCACTAAGATTGTGACGTTGAACTTACTGCAATAACACCACCCGTAGCCAACGAGAAACACAGGCCCCGGCCAACGCCTCCTATAAAGAAAGCCTCAGCACTGAAACGTCATTTATTGTTATATCACAGTCCACTAGATAAAGGCCTGAGTGCTGTTTTCAAAATGGAGGCGCTCGCAGGCGGACTGTCTGTGTGAAATAAGCTGAAATAAAAGAATTATTTCATAAATTTGCTTTAATTTTCTTACAAAATCTAACCAAAATAATTAATCTATTATAGGAACTAATTTTTGCAGATTTCTAAAACCATCATATATGGTTTCGAAATTTTTTATAAAAAAGATGCTTTTTCTCTTCCTCCATAGATGGCTCTACTTTGAAAAAAATGAAACTATATTTATTTGCACGTATGTTGCCATTGTTTTGATTGAAACATAAAGCCATTTAAATAACAAGTTCAAAAACTTAGATTTCGTTAGAAGGTTAAAGCAAATTTGTGAAATAATTCTTCTATTCCATCTTATTTCACACAGACAGTCCGCCTGCGTGCGCCGCCATTTTGAAAACAGCACTCAGGCCTTTATCTAGTGGGCTGTGGTTATATCAACATAAGCCGACCAAATTTAGGGCTTATTATCAACACCTCCTAGAAAGAAAGCCAATCAACTGAAACGTCATACATTGTTACATCATCATATTTCGACCATTGTTAACCGTATTTCTACCAATGATAAGTTTGAAATTTGGTCGACTTATGATGATGTAACAATGTATGACTTTTCAGTTGTGAGGCTTTCTTTATAGGAGGCGTTGCCCCAGCGCAGAAAAGTCACCTGATCATAGTAGTCCGGCCAACAATCAAACTTTCATTGTTTTCAACAAACGAAAAAATACTGATTGTTAAAAACGAAGGTGGAAACAATGATGGTTACATTGTTACTCGGACTTCTATGGTCAGGTGACTTTTCCGCGTCTGGGCCTGTCTTTCTGGTTAGCTTTGGGTGCCACCAGAACGACGTAACAATGTTTTATCTTTTCCATATAAGGCCAGGTAGTTTCTAGAAGTCCGTGGTATAACACGAAGCCCCCTAATATAGCCGTCAGACGCCAGAACGCTATATTCTTCTCCTTTCCCAAGCAAAAATCTGCCTTCGGAAACTTTTTTGACAGCTGAACGTAGAAATACTTTTTGTATGTTTTCAAGAAAAAAACTTATCAATAAAGTGCCAGTTACGCTAAAATGTTGCATGAAAAGCTAAAGCGTTGCAATAAGAAGCACACTTCGAGGACTTCTGTGGAACGATGTGTTGTTGAATGACCGCGCCCGTCCTCATAACGCTTATCGCAAACTGAAATCCTCTTGAAACTGAAACAAATTTAATAATGGACAAAATTGTTTTTTATTTGAATAAATATTAATGTAGGGTTGTGCTAAATGAAAATGGTGAGAAACATGTAAGGTTCTGTGAATACGGAGGGTTGATTCAGATAAAATGAGACGACTTTAAACGCCGCGTATGACCTTGACGGAATGTGATTTGCATGACTCGTTTACTATTCATGGGGATTAGCTTTGTATACATTTGTTCCTGTTAATTGGGACATTTCTTGCTGAAACATGGCTTCCAAAATCACAGCTTTTTGGGAAGGGTATATGTTTGGCCTTTCCGACGCTAACTTGAGTCTTTCGTGCATTGTGGAATTATGCAAACGGAAATGGTAATGTCGTATCCAAAGCTACTGTGGGTCGAATAATCAAAAATAACAAATTGCGACCATCTAATAAACGCGGACGAGCAGAGAAGCAGACCAGAAACGAGTCCCAGCCAACACGCCTAGCTCAGGTGGTGCGAGAAATCCGGTCTGAAGTGCTGAAAGAAAATCCCCCCACCCAGAGAAGTCTAGCCCAAAGGAAAGATATTTCACAGGCAACAGCCTCCAGAATAATTCGAGACAATCTTAGGCTGGAGCGACGTCATAAAGCGCGCGGTCACAGACTGTCGGCCACGCACGTGCTGGAATGATTCACCAACGCCAGAAAACTGTATGAAAACCATCTTGCAGGTGACCGATGGAAGTGGGTTGTCTCCTTGGAAGAAGCTTGGGTGTACCTCGATGACACCAACAAACCCAGGGCAATTTACTATCGCGAAAGAGGGGGCAAGGCCGGGTCCGATTTTGTCCGAAGGTGCAAGGAAAAGTTTTCAAAGGGCTTCATGGTGGTTGCCGGATATTGCTCACGTGGACTGCTCACGATTCGTCGAGTTCATGAAAACTGTAAAATTAGTGCAGCTTACTTCCAGAGTAATGTAATGGACCACATATATCGGCAGGATATCCCACGTCTGTACCCTGGTGAGCAATCAAAAGTTTGGATCCACATGGACAAGGCATCAAGCCACACTGCCAAGTCATCTGTGGCTTACTACAGGAAGATGGAACAGGAGACGGGCATACGAGTTATTCCCTTCTCTCATGTGCCTGTAAAAATCTCCTGACGCATCACCGATGGATTTCTGTGGTTTTGGTCTCCTGAAACGACGGCTCGGAAGTCGCCCACCAAGAACCGTTGATGGGCTATGGAAAGTGTGTCAGCAGGTGTGGAACGAACTTCCCATGGAGTCCCTCAAACTCACCCTACTTCAGTGGAAATTACGGTGCCGAGCGATAGTCCAACAACGTGGTTCTCACATCGAACACAATCGATGGTGGCGCCATGGTATTACACCATCGTAACAGAACTGCAAAGTCGTCTCATTTTATCAACCCTGAATCAACCCTCCGTATTGATGTTTTAGAGCAAAAATTACTCACCTGTAAGGAAAAGTTATATACGAGGGTCGTTCAATTTTGAGCTGGACTATATTTTTTTGTAAATTTCAATGTTGCAAAAATCTAAACGTTCTTTGTCGGGATGACAACTACCGCTTGTCCTGCAAATGCAGCGCAACTCATCCGGTTGCCATGACAACAGATTGTTTGTTTAAACAAAATGGCGGAGAGCAATGTGTCGACCAAAGTGGAACAACGAATAATCATCTAGTTTCTCCATAACCAAGGTGTGAACACATCTGAAATTCATCAGAGACTTCAAAGACCGTTAACCGAGTCATGTTTGTCGCGATCATCTGTCTTTGTTTGGTACCAAAAGTTTGAAGAAGGGCGAGAATCCACCGGCAATGAACCTCATAAGGCAACTGCTTTCAATGATGGCATCATCACACGATCAAATGAGCTGAAAAGGGACAACAGGCGAATTCATGTCCAAGAATTTGCTTTAATACTGAACATCAACACTGGCAGCGTGGAGACCATCATCCACGATAAGCTGAAATTCAACAAGATCTGTTTCAGATGGGTCCCTAAGCACCTCTCAGAGGATCACAAAACCACCCGGGGTGGAAATCTGTTCCATGCTGCTGCATCGATATGACAGGGAAGATGAGAGCTTCCTAAGGCGTGTTGTGACCACTGATGAGACGTGGATTTATCACCATACTTCTGAAAGCAAGCGTGCGAGCATGGAGTGGCGACACACTGACTCATCAGACCCAAGTGAATCAAGATGACACCGTCGGCAAAGAAAGTGATGGCGACTTTTTTCTGGGACATTAAGGGACATTAAGGGATGTAACTGGAACCGTGATTCGTTGGACAACGCAACTCGTTTCCAGTTTACAAGGGTCCACGTAGTAAGTTTACTAGCCCAGTGTTGTTTCATTGATAGTAGCATTGTGGTGGGTTTTCTGCTACCATAACCCCACCAATTGGGGCTCATCTTGAAATCAATAAATAATTTGTAATTGACGTTAAAGCAAGCTGCACCGAACTCCTGGGTGTGGATCTAGAAGCGCCTATAGTCTATTTCTTATGCTGTGGCTTATCGGTTACAATGGACATTTCTAGCCAGACGCCGGGGGTCACGGTCGGAGAGCAGTCATCGTCTGCTACGGCAGTCTACCATACCCTGGCGCGGTAAATGCATGGACTGTGAGCTCGCATCACAGCAGTAATTTCAAACGTTAATGAGGACATACGAGGTCGGACATGAAGAAACTGGAATATCGCTTAGATATCCTGCGTGCTACAGATGGCGCACACATTGAATTCTGTTAAACGGCTACTAAATATTTAGGCGTGTCTGAACATTATGCCGCAAACCGCACCTTTTTACCTATCCCCGTTTCTGAAATATACGGGATCAAAGTTGTAAAGATCATTTTGGAACATCCTGTATTTTTCTCCGAGCGACGCCGGATACTTCAGTTAATATTTTTATATTCTGATTGCAGGATGTTGTCTTTACTGTAGTTTGTCAAGTTTCCTGAAAACTGCGTTGCATTAAGTTGAAAACTCTGCTTGTTTATAAACAAAAAACGTAAGAAAAAATTTCGAATTTTTTAAAGAAACCTTTTTATCTCCATGAATATACGTGCTATTCTCATATAAATGAACACATAAGTTAAAGTAGCCGTATAATAATATGCTACAGCAACAACGCATTTCAAGCATTATTTTTTACAGAGTGATCCCAAACATTATTTTTGTTCAATTTGTTGTCGGTCCCCTATTTGCCTTCGAGACAATAACTTCGCTGAAATATATGAGGTGTTAACATGCACTCTACACCCCTGAAGTTTCAGGATAATTCGTCAAGTATTTTACTTGATATTCGACAAAACATCTAAAATCAAAGGTGTCCAACCCCTGTACGTGAAATCTTGCTGAGAGTAGCCCACTTCTCAGACAAAATACAACCGCTCGATTCTAGACCTAACACTCTGCTCAACGTGGATAAATTATCCTCAGTCAGTCTTTTCCATCCTCCAAATTTTATGTTGTTCTCTCGAATCGTAAGTTCCAATTTGACAAATTTCGGCAGTGCACTTTGGCCTGTTAGTAAATTGGGTAATTAAAATTGTGCAAATAAAGAATTTTTGCTTAGTAATCAATGTGTTACTAACAATGGTGGTGTCCATTTCAGCATTTCTCTGTTGGTTGGTAAAGTGGCTCTCTGAGCAGGATTCATAATTGTGTCTAAATGAAACGTATAGGATGGCGGAAACTGCAAACGAATTTAACCTCAACTCATCCTTTAAAGAAGGAAGAATCGAGAGAACACCATAAAATATAACAGAGGAAGCAAAGAACCTACTATTCCACATAAGTGAATTTTTTACTGGAATAGTGGTTTCTTTTTTCCCTCTGTTGTTATCCTAATGTCCACACTTTTGACTGGCTTATGTTTTTATTAACATAAAATCGGTTGCACAAGAAAACAGAAAAATTTTTGTGTGACGCGTGAAAGTGAAGAAATTCGACTAGCTGATACTCTCTGTACAGAAGAACGACATCATTCAGCAAGCCCAAAATGACGAACTTTTAACTGTAAACAGTCTATGATACCCTCAACGAGAAAAGCAACGACGAGGCAATAATGAGTTCGTTAAGGTGGTGGCTTATTTAGCTTTTCTCCATTGCGAGGTTCGATGGACCCGTGGTCAAGATTACGTAAGATAGCAGATAATAAATGAAACTCATACATATACTGCAGGAAATGCAAACCTATTCGAAGGTCAACGTAAAAGTGAATTTTCCGTAGAAATTCTCCTTGAATCTTTCCAAAAGTGTTCTTTTATTAAATAAACTGCGCTTATATAAATCCTTCTGATAAAGGAGACTTTTATGAAAAGAAAGCTTTTTTTAGCTCTTCATAAAAGGTTCATGAAGGAAAAGAGGATGAGAAGAAAAATTTTTAAATATATCTATGAATATTTTAAATAAAGAATGCTTTTCTCATATTTCAAGAAAAAAAGTTCTTTATCGGCCAAACAAATTTCTTAGGGAAGAAGGTGTGTGAACATTTCTCATTGAAACGAGATATGACAGAACATTATATTGGACTACAGTACGTAACCGGCTTCGTTCGGTTTGGTTGAATAAGTAAGCGAAGCCAGGTTATTTAGAGTAAACTTTAGAATAAATTAAGGTTTGCCCTTTTGTCTGCGTTCAGGGTAAAATTATTGAAAATGTAAATGTTAATTTCTTATTAATACATACATAAAAAGCTAATTCACTTTAGTAATATTACTCTTTTATGGGCATTTTTGATTGATCCACCAGGAGCGCAGATGAAAAGACTGTGTGGAAATCTAACGGATGAGCATGCTACATACAACAGTTCAAGTGAAAAGCATGGATTCTCCAAATTGACTTCAGAATCAAATGATTGTCCTTGCTTTTCCTTGACATCATAGCAAATCCAAACCGAAGGGGAACCTGTATTCGTTTGAAAGCAAACAGAATATCATTCCTTTCGATTGGAATGCGAGAATTTGCACCTCAATATTTTAAGTAGAGCCAGGAATACGGGGTCATGCATATGTTTCACTTACATTCTAGTTACATTGCAAAGCTTTGTATCGGCCTCGGTGGCTCAGCAGGTTGCGTGATCGCCTCTGATGCCCGAGTACGCGGGTTCGATCCCGGCCGAGGACGACGAGGATTTTTCAGGGGTAAATCCTGAGATCACGCACTTCCTTCGGAAGGGAAGTAAAGCCGTTGGTCCCGTGTAGTCGTTTGCCGGCTGCACGTTAAAGAACCCTTGCGAGGTAAAATTTGCGGCCCCTATAACGCCGTCCTGAAATGACCATAGCAGTTGAAAAGGACGTTAATACCAAACAAACCAACAAACCAAAGCTTTGTTGGAATTATATTGCGCAATAGAATGATAGGAGAGCCAAACTTAAATTCAATAAAATTTTCAATTCGATTGGAAATCTTGTCGAAGCATCACTTTCAAAAGTTCTTATCCACTGACTTATTCACTTTGCTCATGCTAGGAAATTGTTTCATAATTTTTGATTAATTATAATGACACAATCATTCCTTGGAGGAAGTATTGCCCTCCTGCATGACCATTGAAAGTTTGACGTTGTGCCCAATTTCTTTTTTTCTGTTGGTATGGATTTAAAACCAACACAAAATGTTGGCGGAAAAACCATGTTTCCGTTCACATCCTCTTGAGTTTTCATTCGGCAATCTCCAAGAACGTGTTTGAAGAAAATCTTCATTTGTGAGTTATCTTAATACAGTACTCGTGTGTTTGTTTTGAGCCTCAAAATTGATTCATTATGCCAAAGTAAGGATTTTATAAGGTCAAGTATTAATTTCCTGTTAAAAAATTGACAATGAAAATTAAAAATTGTTTAAAACCCTTTCCCGGACTTTGTTAAAGCATCATGTTAAATGTTCAGAGGGGGAAGCAAAATAATAGAATATTTAAGGGGGTGATACTTTAAAGGAAACCCCGAAACTTAAGAATGAATGTGGCTCGTTAAAAGACTTTTATTTTGTTTAAAATAAATGCAATATTTATTTATAAAATATCAAAATATTCTATACAAAAGAATGTTCTATACAATACGATTTAAAATTGAGGAATAGGCATAGCGATCTCAATTACAAAAGAAAAAAATATTTCTCGGAATACAATAAGGAAGTACTTGAATGTACGTTAGATACAGCAAAACACTAACGAGAAATGTTGAATCGCTGCATTTGAGTAATTAACTTTAAATATAAAAAAGAATTGAAATTTCCATTTAAATGTCTAAAGGAAGACTGAGGAATGATAAGCAATTATTAATGGGGAATAAAAAAAATGAAATTGTGCAGCATGGCGTCCCTTATGCGCGTTAGGGTTGAAAATACATTAAAAGAAATTTCATTATTACCTTATGGGGTAACCCGCAAAACAATGCTGCTCGATAAAGAATCATGGCTGCCGCGAGAAAGTAAGAAATTCAATAAGATACTAAACATCGAACGGCAGAGTAGAAGTAATTCACAGAGCATTGGAATAAAAATGATAAATGGAATATGAACGCCATGCTGCATGCAAGGAATGACGTGGAGGACCAGAAGGAGCTGTTGGAACTGGAGCCGATGTTATGGCTCCAGAGGAGCACCCTTAGATCTTAAAGCATGCAGAAGATAGTGACGAGAGAGGCGATCCCAAATGGACTGAGCAAACGGGCACTCGTAGAAAACATGAGGAACTGTCTCAAGCAACCCGCAAAACTGGCAACCAGCAGATCTGACAACTCCCCATCGATGTAGACATTGGAGAGAGTAGAACCCATGGTGCAGCAAGCGCCATTGAAAGTTGAAGACCGCCTTCTCAAAGCGAGAGACTTGACGGACTTCAAGATGGCTGACCATGGATATTCAGGGTGCCACCGTACGATGTCAGAAGTCGCACCCTGGTCAGACTGCTGGAAGAACCAAGATAGACGAAGGTTTCCCCAGTCCTGCGGGTCAAGCTGTCGAAGGCCAGAAAGGAAAGATGACAAATGTCGCCAGACTAGATGGTAAAAGTCCGGCGAACGTGAAATGATCGTCACTGGCAGCGTGGACGGAAAAGGTAGCCTGTTCACTTTCAAGAAGAAGCGCGGATGCAGAAAGAAGTTGGCCCAGATGGGGGGAGGAAGGAGGAAGGCACGAATCAAGGCGGTCATTCTGGCCGCGATGAGGTATCGTCGAATGTTTGGCAAGCCCAATC
>JAHWFO010097618.1:730284-761805 GCA_023313115.1 Rhysida immarginata
AAAAAGATGAAAAGTTCCATTCGGCCAAAGTTTTGTCCAACACTGTAGATTAAAGCATATACGAATCCTTTAATTTTAAGCATTCCTATTTAATGAAATAAGCGTTAATTGTTAAAGCCTTCTATGTAAGGGTCAATTCTTTCTTCATAAAACATTACCAAAGCTTTATACGTAAGCAAGTACCATTGAAGGAATGGTTAGCTACTAGCTATTGTTAAAATTTGCCTAACACAAACTAACTATTGATAATACAAGGTATAAGTAATTACGTGTCACATCTTAGCATTGAAAGTTTCCAATGGTTTCATAATGGTATCATTAAAACATGAATCATGGTACCAAATTAGATTATCATTAATTTTACGTTATATTCGTTCATGACACATCATTTCAAGTCGTTTGATATATTACATGCTATATTTCAGCATTGAAAGTTTCAATGAAACATAATGGGTCCACTAAACCAGGTTCCTTGAATTCAATTTCGACTATCGTTAATTTTACTTTATGTTCATTCATGACACAACATTCCAAGTCGTTTGATATATTACATGCCATATTTCAGCTTTGAAAGTTCCCATGAACCATAATGGGTCCACTAAACCAGCTGCCTTTGAACCAATTTCGACTATCATTTTTTTACGTCATATTCATTGATGACACATCATTCCAAGGCGTTTGATATATTACATGCTCTATTTTAGCATTGCAAGTTTAAAATGAACCATAATGGTTCCATTAAACCAGGTGCGTTTGAGCCAGTTTCGACTATAATTAATTTATGTTATATTCATTCATGACACGTCATTACGAGTTTGATATTTTACATGCCAAAACTGAGCTTTGGAAGTTTCCACTGAACCATATGGTTCCATGAAACCACATACCATTGAACCTGTTTTGACTATCATTAATTTAACGGTAGTATTCAACCATGACATGTTATTTCAAGCTTTTTAATGTAATACATGCCATATCTTAGCGTTGAAAGTTTCCAGTGGACCATAATGGTACCACTAAACCACATACTCTTGAACCAGTTCTGACTGATATTGACCATCAAGGAAGACCTTCACGTGTTTTCACTTAATTCACAAGCCTTTTCTCTGTTTTAGCTATGGAATGCCAAAGAGAGAACAGCATTTGGCAGTGCACAGGCCATTTATACATGGAATTGTATAGTGAAAAACGTGGCCCCCTATATAAATTTTGACCTTTTGAACCGGAAGTACTTCAGCGATTTTTTCCACCAACGAACTCAGTCTTCCGATTTCCCTAAGTTGTCGAATGGCGAAAGTGGAAGTCGAAAATTCGGAAGCGTTCGAAAGCTAGAGCACCAACAGACAGACAGACAGACGGACGCACATTGTATAAGTACCTATCGGTTCTAATAAAGCCAATGGATGAGCACACCCCCTTTTATCTAGTTTCCCTAGTCCATAGTATTAGAAGGTGAAGTCACCTCATCCGTGGTGAAGTAGGGAAGCTAAAGGGTTTCCAGTGTTCGTGGTTTGAGGGCGCTTGCAGCAATTTGGGCCCATCAACTGGTGCTCTCAAGCATTTCTTGCAGTAGGCAAAATACATTTAAAATAAATAATTGAATTCGAAATTTTATAACAGTTGTCCTTATTTTTTTGTCTTGTTACTTGAAGTTAATTTCAATACCAGAAGAAAGTTATAAATTATTATTTCTGTTTTTTCAGTACAATCTATCAAAAATAAAAAAATGCAGAACAAATTCTATAAAGTTGATATGAATTATATACCAATTACGCGAACATGGGACGTTTCGCTAACAGCCGACCGGGCTTCTTTTAATCATTTTAATAAGTTATTTAAAATAGCTTTATTATCTCAACAAATTAATAAAAAAAAAGTAAAGAAAAAATCGAAAATAAAAAATAATAATTTCCATCCGAAAACAAACAGTAAATATAAACTTTTTTTTTTAGAATTACACCCCTACGAAAACATTGTACCTTAACTTTTTTGTATTAATTTGCCTATTAATGTATACATAGATTGTTACAAAACAGATATTGTACAATTTACATTTTTCGTAAGGGTGTGATTCTCAGAAAAATTATATTTAGTTTTATTTTATTTTTATTTGTATTTATTTATTTATTTCTTGGTTATTCTTAGACTCATTTGATGATAATAATAATATTAATGTATGTATCATTACAATGAAATCTAATAGTATAATAGTAAAATATTTAAGCATTTAAGTAATTTAAATAAATCATAAAGCAATTACAGTACAAAGCTTGTCAAAGTACAGCCAAAGCTCAAAATGGATAGTTTACAAATAAAAGATAAGACTAAGGAAAATAAAATAAACGTTTTTTTTTGTTTTTTTTATAAAATCTTTAAAACTTTTACGGAATTTTTTTTATTTATTTTATAAAATATTTAGGCTGGAAAAGGAAAAAGTGTTCAATATTAGTTAATGAAAAAATCAATTTCTTGATTTCAATACGCCAATTCTTAATCAAAGGTTTACATTCTATATATTGAGGAATGAGATAGTACAAAAAATATATATATTCTTTGCATATTTTTATTTTTTTGTATATTCTTTTATAGAAATAATATTGGTGTGAGGCAAAGGAAAATTGTTTTTTTTTTATTTAGATTTTTTTGTGTTGAGGTAATAAAAGTATTTTGAATGATTTATTGAATCCTCAATGTTTTAATATAGTGTAATCGTTTTCATTTAGTGTAATCGTAAAAAATCACAAGGTGTGAAGTCGAGGCTCCGCGGTGGCCACTTTGCAAGTTCCAGGTTATTGTTTGCTCGACCTGTCCACCGCTGTGATTTCTTTTTATGGGGGTGTCTAAAGGACAAGGTCTTCACCCTACCCCTTCCCCGTGATCTAGACGAGCTGAAAGAACGCATTACGGTAGCGATACGTGGGATTGATGGAGACATGTTAATGCGGGTTTGGGAGAAATTTGACTACAGGGGGACATACTGAACATCTTTATCTGTGTCATAATAAACTTCAAGAGTTTTCCTTTAAGAATCCGTATGTGGTGTGTTTATATTCTGAATAGCTTTGATGTAATAAATTTTTAAAAGTGTGAAGTTCTTTTATTATCACCTGTATAATATTAGCAAAGTCTTATATACGGTGCTAAATTTTATATATTATATTGGATTTTAAAATTTTATATTTTATACTATTTTTTGAATTTTGAATATTGTATTAGATCTGATGTTTTTTGCTGACACTATTAATTTGTATTTATTTTCCGTTTATATTTATAATCTGTCCGGTTGTATTTTAAAATATAGCGATTTTTGAGTGTGATTATTTATTTTAGTTTTATATTCTGTCCGTTTGGAGTCAAATAAATAGCGATTTAAGTGTGGTTTAGATTTTAAACCAAAATCTCATAAATTATTAATTTTTTATATACATTTTTCCTCAGACCTTTTGCAATAAGTGCTTCTAGAAAAGCATTTGGGAACGAAGCACTTAACCATCGTGTAATAAATTGAAAACTATATTAATATTATAATGAGTGAAACCAGGGATGGATGAAAGAATACATTTTTCATCCATCCCTCGTTATACATGACAGAACAATTCCAAGCTTCCCTACTTCTCCTTCTAATACTATGGCCTAGTCTGGCCAATGACGTATATTAAAAACTAGTTGTTACCCGCGGCTTCGCCCGCCCGCGCCGTCTGTTGAGGGGAATTACAAATCAAAAGCAGATAATTTTAAATGAAAACTGTAGAAAGTGGGGAAGAAGGGGGGGGGGGTCGTAGGGGGCTGATTTTTGGCGATAGAGCAGATCCTTTATTGATAAGCCTGCCCTGAAAATTTCAAGTCGCTAGCTCAAACCGTCTAGGAGGAGATAGAATTACAGATAAATAAATAAATACACGCAAGAGTTTTAGTATACAGATAGACCCTGAAATCTGCCGCCGTACTTGAAGCCAATTGGAGCTCCGCCTCCCAGAACCAACACCCCCTGTAATAAAGCCTTGACACCAAGTTTTCAATGTCATACTCACGTGACCAGAAGAGGATTGACTTGGCAAATGGCGCCATATACAAACCATCGTAATTATTAATTATATTTTGTTTATTATATTAATTCAAATTCTGATAAAAATTTCTGTTAATTTTAGAATTGTTTAAAAATTCTATCATTTTTAATTGTTACAAATGTCAATTTCAATTTTTATTCTTTAGCTGAAATTAAATAATAATGCTAAAATTAAATAAATTGCTATTTTTTTTATTCATTAAACTTTGTGAATTCTTATTTACAAAAATCAATATAATATTTCCATGATTTCTATTTAAAAATCGAGCTCGTGTATTTACTCCATTACATGAGCTGCCGACGACAAAATGACGTCAGAAAGTTGGTGTCAAGGCTTCGTTTTAGGGGGTGTTGCCAGAACCGTCACGGCCGAAAGTGAGTGAAGATGATGCAAAACACATGGCGAAATATGAGGGTAGCTGATTAATAATTCTTTCCCACGCCGATCACGGAGTGATAAGTTTATCTTTTCGTTAACTTTGTATTTTAAGCATTTTATTATATTTTATATACAATTTTTCGATCATGGTTTCAATTTCAATTTCGTTTCAATCGTCTTTCAGTTACGCATTTTAATTTTTAGTTGCATATTTTTGATTTATGCTCGTTGAAAGTGATTCCTGATCCTTTTTCGTGTCTATTCGTACAGTTGTACGCAAAACAACATTGAGGCCTCGTTTTGAATTAATTATACCTCGGGCTGAAAATCGTCAAAAACAAAGCAGTCAGACAACTAACTACTCTACGGCTCACTCCTGCCCAGAATTGTCATGGCTTCAATTGGCTTCACTTTGGTGGCGCTGTTAACAATATGGTTCGGACACTATCATTTATATAAAATCAGCGACGGTGGATGTTGTCACAACAAAGAAAAAAATCTAACAATGGGTTATTTCCCGATTATACAAACGGGTGGGTTCCCGTATATCACGGTCTATTGACCCTTCCCCTGATTCTTGCTTGACGTCAGCGCGCCTGCGCGCTGGAGGCTAACGGAGTCAATAAGACTTCCGCCCGAGTTTCCGCTATCGTTTTTTCACTATAATATTATTAAAATTATTATAATAGAGTCTTAATATGTTAACAAGTGTATTTATTTTTATATTTGCTTATGTTGTTTTATTTTCATTTTATTTATTTATTATGAATTTATGGTCAATTTATAACTAAGTTTAATTTCCCATTCGTATTGAATTTTATTTTAATTATTTCCTATATTATTATTATGATTATTATGATTATTTATTATTATTATTTCTTATAAGTCTTAGTCTTTATGAACTTTATTTTTATATTCCTTTGTTTTATATGTTATTCCATTAACCCCTTTTTGGGCTGTTGCCTGTTGGGGGACAACTTCGGGTTTTTCCCTTCAGTTTATCTGGTTGGATACTGCGGTTGTTGTTACATTATTATTATTATTATTATTATTATTATTATTATTATTATTAAAATGGATTAGATTATCATTGTACAAAGCCAACGAAAACTTTGGAACTGATTCCGCAGGGGAATATTGCACCGGGCCCAGGGACAACAGAAAAATAAACACCCATCTCCTCGGCGGGATTTGAACCCGCGACTCTAACGTCCGATAGCGACAAGAACTGCGCCTTAGCGCTGTCGGCTAAAGTTCTAGATAGATAAAGTATGGACACTCCGCCATTTCTGTGCAAAATTCCTTCATAGAAACATCTACAAGGATGCAAGTAATATTTATAATGACTTTATTATATTAGTAATTATTATAATTTTTCCGACTCTTGCAATGCTGTTGCATAATAACCCGCGATTTGACCTTTTTGGCATTCCTGTAGATGGAATTTTGCACAGAAATGGCGGGAGTGTCCATACTTTATCTATCTAGAACTTTACTCTCAGCTACCGAGCCGGCTTTTTTATGTTACTCATTTAATTAATTACTTTAAAGTATTTTATTAATCTTTCTGTTTATTTTATTTTTTTTTTTTTTTTACAAATCGCGTCAACGATTTTTAGAAAAGTTTAATAAGTGGATTTTACTCCTTTTATATGTGATTTATAATGGAATACAAGCGAGATAAGTGGAGATATATATCTCCACCATAGTTTTAACTATAATTATAGTGAGTAGTCAGGTCTTCCGGAAGTTGTTTTGACTCCGTTGAAGTTTATGCGCATGCGTCACGACGTCATGCATAAATTAGGAGAATCTCTAATAGATATCACGGTCTATATATAGATATTCATGGTCATCGAGCTTCGGTCATTTGCCATTGTTTCGAGAAGCTAAGGAAAACAGATCGCGCTAGGTGCACTATAGCCGACCGCAACCTGCGATAGAGATTTTCATTGAAACTGAATACGAAAGTAAAGTTTCTGTCTGCCGAAAGGGTGGCGATGCAGGCGCAGTTGGGCATATTTAAAGTTCTAGAACTTTAGGCAGATTGTATATGCAGCGCCACTTTTCAATAGAGTTCCCGCCCTACCGGGAGCTAGAAACTTTAGCTTCATTTTAACAATGGAGCTCGATGACCATGAATATCTATAGACCGTGATATACGTGTATATCATTGCACCTGACCATATTACTCCAAGCAACAATGTAGCCTTCATTGTTTCCAACAAACGAAAAATTACTGATTGCTATAATCCAACATGGAAACAATAGAGAAGGTTACATTGTTGCTTCGACTAAGACAACACTACCTCTACTCAAAGCCTGAGCGCGAAAATTTCATACATTGTTACATCATCATACCTAGTCATAATTTAGGGCTTATTATTGGTAGAAATGCGATTAAAGATGACGACTTATGACGTTTTAACAATGTATGACGTTTCCGCGCTCAGGCTTTCTCTTTAGGTGGTATTGACTAAGAAGAAGGTTGCATTGTTGCAAGAAGATCAGGTGACTTTTCAGTGCCAGGGTCATTTAAGGGAGATAGTTATAAAAATTAATAAATTCATTCATTCATTCCTGGCCTTTATAAGCCTTACGGCCTTTAGCCCCAAGCACCACCATCGGGTGACTGCTTGTTTTCCAGACCTTGTTTATTTTTATGTGGCAGGGGGGTCGGCCCTACGCACAACCGTGATGACGAACTTAACGACTGCTGTAAGGTGGTCGCAGCAGCCGGGACCGACGGCTTTACGTGCCCTCCGAAGCACGGGGGGAGATGGAAATTTCCAGGTGGTCACCCAACCTGTACTTAGCCGCGCCCAAGGTTGCTTAACTCCACCACTCCATCACTATTATTTCTCTTTTTTATTAAAATCTTCGTAGATATGTAAGAAATTATTCTAAAACAAATAAGAGAACACAACTTCTAGTGCTCAAGCTTTTGCTAAAAAAGGTGAAGGCACATTCCCTAATGAGCTAATAAATGGAGAAAATTTATTTTTCCTACTTATTATGTAATGTAATAACTTCCTTTGGAGAAGTTGTAGATAATGTTTATCTAAACATATTAGAAAATTATAAAGATCTTAACTGATTGTGTGAGAAGGCAATTGTCGCTGCTAAAACTGATACTGTCATTATGAACAACCACATTCAGGACATGGTTCCATGCTCTGTGACTGAATGAGTAATGAGTAATGAATTTTTAGGGGTGGTTTTCAAAGAACCAAGCACTGTGACCTCAGGTCTGTTGTACTATCCCCAATGATGATGAAAGAACTGATACAACTATATTGAAACTGTTACATGTTGATGAAGTGTAACGTGTAAATAATTTGATAATTGAAAGTAGAGTACGCAGTGGAATAATTAATTGACACGTAAGCAGAGGGCGTGAAAGTATAATAACGTATTTATTTTCAAAATGAATAATAATTGAGAAAAAGGCACCTTAAAGCTACAAATAAAAGCAAAATATCTCAAAAATATGAATTAGTAAATTAACAAACAAATAAACACCAAATGGCGAACAATTTTAGTCTGCCACCCAAAATAATAAGAACACTCGCTTAATTAGCTCACACACACACTTGCCACTAGCAAGTGTAAAAAAATAAACTATTCGACGATGTTGCCGGCACTAATACACATTAACATTCCTCGTAGATACCACAACGCACTTAATAACAAAAAAGCTGAAAATCAAGCAGAGCTCCTTCCCGAAGCACACTATTGCGTGAAATATTTTACACAATAATCTTGAGCCTAAGCTCTAGACACATTGATAATAGACACAGCCGAGAAACACACACACACACTAATGTCACTGTCCGGTGAGATTGTAATTCTAGAAGATAAATTTTAACGCCGAGATGCTACTGCACACTCCTAAACATAAACAGAGAACAAGCACTTAATTAGCTTAGAATTTATGCATAAATACGAGAAGTGCGTCGTCGACTAAAAATCGTTGCATTCGGCCAGACGTTTCGACAAATTAATAATTCCATAAAGCTTGGTTTAACATTAGTGAGAAATAAAGATATACATATAAGTAGATTTAATGAGTCACTCTAAACAAGAACGAAGCCTAATCCGTCCATCAGATAGGCATCTAGTCCGAAAGGCCACAGTCCTCGTAGATATGAAACATAGGTAAGCCGGTATGATTTCAGTTCCTCAAAAATTATTAACGCAAAGTTGGCGCTTAAAAATAACTGAATTCTGACGCTTACCAAGCATTCAATACGGTGGCTAACGGTCCAACGAGGAATCTTGTTTCTTTCACCCTCGTCCTCCTTCGAATCAGCTTTAGAGCTCACTCTGCCACGTTGGCATCCCGACGGCTTCGTATTAGCGAAGTTCTCCTCCCCTTCGTCGCTCGTCCAAGATGCCAACTCGCTGTAGCTAGTGGTCGCTGGCGCCGGATTGGATATAACAGTCCTTCTATCCACAGCATTTAGGCAACCTATCACGCTGCCATTACCAGTTATTTGGCCATACGGGCTGTTTTTCATCTGCCTCCAATCTTGACGACCTCTCCATAAGGCTCTCTCTTTCCTTTTCCCTTGATCTCTTGAATCTCTCTCCTCGTGACGAAAATCCCGCTCTCTCTCCTCATTGGTCGGGAATTCGTGACGCTTTTGACGTCGAGCATCGCCACGCTTCCCTTTCCAGCTCGATGAATAGAAGTAACGAGTGTGGAAAGGGGCGCAGACGTCACCGGAATTTTGACGGACGCTCAAATTCCGTGACATGAAGGATGTTGACGAGGCTGTAATAGATCTGATTAGGCCTTGCATTGTTGTAATAGCCACATAACTGGTCCATTCCATTAAACCCTTAAACCTTACTAATATGGCGATGCATATCCGCTGCTGTCACGTTTCTTGCTGTCAAAAAACGGATAACCGACCGTATTTCATAGTCGGCGGCAACCTTAATAGTCTTAAACATTTTAATGACAAAGTGTATATTATTTTTTAAAAACTTTTCTGTTTAATAAACTGTCAGAAAAAAACGAGTACATGTTATAAGTTAAAAAAGAAACCATGAAAACTTAAAGGTAAAAACAGGGGTTTCATGGTAAAATTGATATTTCCTCTGAGAACAGCTAAATCGTCTTAAAAATTTCTACAGTTTTAAAAAATTTTTAAATGCTTTCCCGTGTTGCTGACTTGATTTATTTTGTTTAGATTCATCATCAAAGATTTCTGAAACTTCACGACAATCAGAACTTCCTACTTTATCCTTGATTTTCGAAAAAATTTATGCATGCAACTCTACCATTTTCTGAAATTTAATAGTACGTTGCCCAAAGATTACAATTCCACTAACCAAATTCCTCAAGAAAGACATACATTTCCGAAAACACACATTTTAACGGAATAAGGTAGGGATTACAGATAAAAATCACAATATCTCCTTAACGGTAACGTACATGGAGATGATTCTCAAAGTTACTGAATGTCCTCAACTCAGTTTTCATTTTGGACATGTACTGTTAGAACACCTTGTATATCAGGTAAGATAGGCTTTGTAGCTAATTTTAAAAATAGATTTTACAAACAATGATCAATCACTCTTCTAACGTTACGGATTGTGTAGTCTTACCCTCATTACTAATCATGTCATTGTATCGAAAGCTAAGCAGTTAGTCAATTAAGAAAGTATTTACAAAATGTAGGCTTGAAAGAAATGCTTTTATGGATATTTTTATGTTTAAACATAACTCCCATTTTAAAGTCTGACGTTTTATTTAACAAGAAATGTAAACTAAGTAACCATTTTTATTTTCTTAAAAAATTAGAATTTCTAATGATGCTCTGCCTATAGCATTAGATTTTTGACCTTTAGACGAAGCATAAAAGAGTAGACGACATTACAAAAACAATAAAAACGCATGTAAAAGGAGATAAAACAGCTAGATAAGAAATTTAAGAGAAAGAGGGAAGGCAGTTTTACGATATTCTTATTGTCCCATTTGAAATTTGTTTAACAAAAAAAATATGTGTTTTTCAAGTTAACTCTCAAAAAGAAATAAAATTCACTTCGCTAATAGCGAAATTCAACACATTTTAAAAATATAAAAACATCTATTTTGAAATTTCAGATCATCCTCTCAATGACTCTCATTTTCATTGTAATAAGGGAGATAAATTTTGCATGCTATATGATAACTTTTGCGCACTAATGAATCTTAGACGTTGAAAAAAAAATAAGCATCATGGGCAACTGCTCTTTAAAATATTATTTAAAATAACATGCTAAAATTTTAACAGATCATATATTGAAAAGAGAGTATTGAATATTGGTGTTAATTATCTGTATAATTGCAATATCAGCAAGTCAGGCAACCGAAATGCCCAGGACCGATAGGATTTTAAAGAAATCGAGACCAAAAAGGAAAGCATTTCATTTCTAAAGAAACCTTTCATTGTTATGAATTAGATGAGGTTGCTAAGGAAGCCTCTGGTTGCTAAGCAAGGCGTACTTCTAAGGGAAACGTATAGTTCAAACTGAATAAAACTATCTGAAAAGTTAAAGGGAGAAAGTAGCATTTCTCTATAGATTAGAACATATACGAATCCTTTAATTTGTTAGCATTCCTATTCAATAATCTTTCTTCAAAAACTATTGCCAACGCTTTTTCTACGTAAGCATGTATCATTGAAGGGATGAGTAGCTACTAGCTATTGTTAAAATTTGCCTAACACAAACTAACTATTGATAATACAAGGCGTAAATAGTTACATGCCATATCTTATCTGAATTTAACGGATTGGCTTGACATTTTGGGCACCACTGAGGATGTTGATGTTCTAATGGAGAGGTTCTTATCCCATATCTTCGTTGGTTACAACCGTTATTTTCCTTTTATATTACCTTCTCCTTGTAATATTAATTGTCCTTTCAAAAAGCCTTGGATGAACACATACATTTTGAATTTAATTTCTCATAAGAATGCCTTGTATTTGAGATTGCGTCGTAAACCCTGTCAGCGAACCAAAACTAAATTTCAGTCCTTCTCCAATTTTTTATTTATTTATTTATTTGTTTATAAGCAACAGACTAGTATTAGCCCAATAACAGCTTACAAAGAAAATATATATCATAATATAACGTAAAAATGCAGGAAAGAATATAATGTATAATGTATAAAAAATGTATAGTCAAAACTAGGTACTAAAGAGTAACTAAAAATCCATTGACATTAAAATAAAAACAAAAAAAAATCATAATAAAAGCCTAACATTTTCATTCACAATTTCTTTATACGTATCATACGACATAACATTTATATCAATAAGGTTTGACATGATATTACAAAACTTATATATTCGGAAAAAAGGAAGATTATTTATAACTGTCTTTCTTGAGAAAGGTAAGAAAAATATATCATTACGTCTGGAATTAGGTTTGGGAACACGTAAATTTACAGAGTTAAGAAAACTAGATGAATAACTTACATTGCGGTAAAATTTAAATAGATAGCAAAGATCAATTACAGTACGTCTATTGATCAATGGATCACAATTAAAAAAACCTCGTAGATAGGCGTTTGATACATAAAAATTATCATTAAAAAATGTAGGATGGAAACGACGAAACCAAGAGCGTAAAAAGTCTGTTTGAACCTTTTCCAAGAGGAACTGAAATTTAATATGAGAAGGAGACCATATGATAGAAGCATATTCTAAAATTGGTCTGACTAGTGTATTAACAAGAAAAATTGAAAAGCCAACATTATTAAAACTTAGGGAGTTTCTGACAATAAAGTATGAACCACAATAGGCTTTGGAGATAATAGAGTGAATGTGATCAACAAACGAAAGTTTGGAATTAAATATAACACCAAGATCTGTTGTAACAGATTTTTGTTGTAATTTACAACCATTTAAACTGTAATCAAAATTAAAGACTCTTTTCTTAAGAGAATAGGTGACATAGTGACATTTGTCATTTGTGAACATATTATTTTGAATGCACCAGGCCCCAATTGAATATAGATCAAGTTGTAAATCTTGGCAATCGATAGGATTATGAATAATTTTACCTAATTTCATGTCATCAGCAAATAGGAATAATTGAGAAGATTTAATCACATAAGGAATGTCGTTGATAAAGATAATAAATAATAAAGGTCCTAGAATTGATCCCTGAGGAACCCCTGAAGTAGAAATAAAACTAGGAGAGTAACTATTATTTATAACAACATAGTTGACTCTATTAGTTAAATAGGAAAAAATCATTTTGATATAGGAAGTGTGTAAATCATATTTCATTAATTTTTGAAGTAATAGACGGTGATCCACTTTATCAAATGCTTTCTCTAGGTCGATATAAATCAAGTCGACTTGCTTATTTTGGTTAATGCAATCTCCAATGAAATGTACAGAATCCACTAGGTTAGATACTGTTGAGCGACTCCTCATAAAACCGTATTGACACGAAGAAAGATAGGGAGAGACAATAGAATAAATTCTTCCATGCAGCAAATACTCAAAAACTTTAGCAGGGAAGCTAAAAATTGAAATAGGAATTTTGTCCGTAGTATTATTAAGTCCACTAAACACTCTTATTACTCCCAGTTCTTCCAAAACATTTCGAATAATAGAGCTAAATGGCGTTCAATTAACAATTTGATTAACGGCTCTTCCTCTGTTACATCCCCATTTGCAGATCCTCATAATCTCAATTCCTCTCTCCTGTCCGAGTTCCTAGAGGCATTGTTACCTTCGTCTTCTGATAGTTCGGTCCTTTCTCAAGCCTATTCTTTTGAGGTCCCTTCTATCTCATTTTCTTTATTTTTGTTCCCTGCCTTCTGGAAGAGACAGCCAAGGTCATTCATCAATTAAAATCCTCGTCTTCTCCTGACCCTCTTGGTCTATGTGCCGATTTTATTATTTTCGTTTCATCTAGTTTAACCTTTCCTCTTACTCACATTTTTAATGTTTCTATTTCTCGAGGTGCCTTTCCTAGGTGTCTTCGTCAAGCTAAAATTATACCTGTCTTTAAAAATGGCGATTCTAAAGATTTTGGTATTTATCGGCCCATTTCCATTGTACCTCTATTTTCTAAAATTTTTGAAAAGCTTTTTTATCTGCGTTTATCTCACTACGTATTTAGTAATAATCTGATTTCCTCAATGCAACATGGTTTCTTTCCTAATCGCGGAATTGACACCGCTTTGCTACGAATTAATTGAATATGTTTCGTCTAACATGTCTAACAATAATCTTGTTGTTTCTTTATTTCTTGACTACTCCAAGGCCTTTGACTCTATTCCCATTAATCTCTTGGTCCCCCGTTAAATTGGTTAACTGATTTTCTATCTGATCGTCTTTATATTTTATCTATATTTAACAAATCTTCTTTGCCTCTTATTCGTAATCGTGGAGTTCCCCAGGGTTCCGTTTTATCTCCACTTCTTTTCAATCTTTTTATTAATGATCTATCTTATGCCCTTTCTCCCTCCTTTGCGATATTTTATGATGATGTTTCTGTATGTAATTTAGAAACTACTATTAACCATTCTCTCTCTATTTTAAGTAAATGGAATTCCGCTAATCACTTGTTGTTAAATCTTAATAAAACCAAGTACATGATCTTTCATCAACGTAACAAGCGTAATGTTCCTATTGAATTGCCTATTTTTATTATTCTAAGCCTCTTTATCCTACTAGCTCCTTTAAGTACTTGAGTATTCATTTATCCCCTGATTTGTCTTGGAATACGCATACTAATGAGCTAGTTAAGTCACTTTCTATAAGATTGTGTTTAATCTCGCGTCTTCACTACCTTCCTCCCACGATTCTATTATTATTGTACCTTGCGCTGATTCATTCAATGCTTTGTTATGGCATTCAATTTTGGGGTTCAACTTCTAACTTCAATCTTTCTCGGCTTTACGAATCCAAAAATGGATTCTTAGAGTTTTACTAAAACTACGTAAATCTACGCCTCTTTCGCACTATTTTTCTTCCTTTGGGATCTTGTCCATTTATCAAATTTATATTTTACAATTAGTAACGTTCATTTATAAGGTAATTAATGGTCACTTAAAGCTCTCGACGCCTTTTTCGATCCGGTATCATTTGGATTTTTAGTCCTATGCTACGCGGTCTGTGAAGTCGATCCGCCTTCGATTGGTCCGAAGGAATTTTCAACGTCGTTGCATTTCTTATGCTGGTATCAGATGGTGGTCGTTTGTACCTGTCGCTCTTCGTGCTTCCCCGACTCCTGCTTCTTTTAAAAGGAATGTTAAAACATTCCTGTTTGATACTTGTTCTTCTACTAACGCTTGTTAATTTTTTTTCTTGTTTTTTTTTAACCTATTTTATTTTTTGTAATCCTAATTTTGCTTTTTGTTGTTTATGGATCTTTGCTTAGCATTTATTTTTTATTGGCTTTTCTATTATTATCTTTATTTTGGTGTTCTAATTTTTAATTATTCTATGTAGTTTCGTGTTTTTGTACTTTACCTTCCAGAGACTTAACTTGTCGGCCCTTAACCATACTGGCTCCGGCTAGGTAATTTTTGTATTTTTTTTTTCTAAATAAATAAATAAATACCTTAGCAGTGACAGTTTCCAATAGTTTCATAATGGTATCATTAAAACACTAATCATGGAACCAATTTCAATTATCATCAATTTTACGTTAAATTCATTCATGACACGTCATTGCAAGTTGTTTGATATATATTACTTGATATATTTTATCATTGAAAGTTCCAATGATCCATAATGGGTCCACTAAACCAGATGCCTTGGAACAAATTTCGACTATAATTAATTCTACGTTACATTCATTTATGACACATCATTTCAAATCGTTTGATATATTACATGCCATATTTTAGCATTGGGTCCACGAAAAGCAGGTACCTTTGAACAGATTTCGACTATTAATAATTTTACGTTATATTCATTCATGGCACATCATTCCAAATCGTTTTATATATTACATGCCATATTTTAGCATTGAAAGTTCCAATGAACCATAATGGGTCCATGAAAAGCAGGTACCTTTGAACCAATTTCGACTATCATTCATTTTACGGATATTCATGCATGAAACATTATTAGGACCGATAGGTACTTATGTTTTCACAATGTGCGTCCGTCCATCCGTCTGTCTGTCTGTCTGTCTGTTTGTCTCTAGCTTTCGAACGCTTCCGAATTTTCGACTTCCGTTTTCGCCATTCGACAACTTAGGGAAATCGGAAGACTGAGTTTGTTGGTGGAAAAAATCGGTGAACTACTTCCGGTTCAAATGGTCACAAATAATATAGTGGACCACGTTTTTCACTATACAGGGTCTTTATAATTAAAGTTACATTTTGACATGGCCATAAAAAAAAACTACTGGACCTAAAACCAAGGATAATAAAATAACAAGGATTGCTTATGCGATGCTACCATCTAGCGAGAAAATTTGCAAACTAACTAACTGTGACGTCACTCCTAGACCCGACGAGCGGGCAGCGCACTAGAAATGCTTGGAATACGCTGTTCTGCTGACGCATATAATATAATTTAATAACTACTAAGAAAAACCAAAACTCGCAACGCATAAAATATTTGACATTTCCAAAAGATAAATGTTGAAAATTTTGGGTCAACAAATTTAAACGCATTGAAAAATCCAATCTGAATTCATGCCATGATTACACTGAATACAGTGGAGCAGACGTACTTCCAGCCAGATCTTCAATACGACTTGTTAGGTCTACCAGCGGCAGACTACCACCTCGAAAAATTTTAAAGAAGAGTGATTGAAAATTAAATAATATCGGTACCTAAAATTTTAATACATGTATCAGGCACTAGCATCGATGTAGCGAAATTTGCAAAGTACCCCCCCCCCCCTCAACCATAAGTCAAGTAAACGTTTTTTGAGTGAGCACTCACTCGATGTTTAGGAAAATGAGAACATTTGTCTGCATTAAGTAATTGAATTTAATGCGAAAACTTAAAAGATCTGTGCACCTTATTTTTATAAGTAGGCTTCGGATTTGCATATAATGCATATTTTTTCCCGAACTGGTAAATCGCTCAAATGATGTTTTTAAGCCCGTTTAGCCCCTTCTGGGCCTTCTAGCTTAAGTTTTATTGTACATAAAAATGTATATTTCTGACTTTAGCGCATATTTTTGAAGGGATGTTGCTTCCAACTACCGTTCATTTTTATCTAAGTATTTGCTGCTAAACAGGTAAGTTTTTACTGCATATTTTGGCGAACTTTTTTTTTTAGCGCATATACCATATTTGCGCATACTTTTGCACTTTTTAGTGCATTTAAATCCTAACCCTAATTACAAATAAAATGCAATAACTTGCTTCCATAGTTTATCTATGGTTCAGTTGAGTTTTCCGAATAGATTGGCCATTTATTTTCCAGTAATGTGTTAAATTTAAAAGAATCACTGGAGAAAATGTATCATCATAATCTTACATTTCATTAAGTTTTTTTTTCGGATCAACACTTTATTAGGAGTCGTGTCAGTATTTTTTCATTTCTTAAGCATATTTATGTAGGCCCCGCTCCTTTTTTTTCTTTCCAGTATTGACATTTTCAAGTATTCAATTAAAAACATCATTTGAGTGAATTATAGTTCGAGAAAAAATATGCATTATATGCAAATCCGAGGCCTACTTATAAAAATAAAGTGCACACATCCTTTAAGTTTTTGCATTACAATAAAAACGACATTTTCAGTTTATGAATTAAGCTAATTTTGAATTAATAAAAACAGTACGAAAAAAATATAAATAACTTATTAATATATCAGATCAAACATATACATAATTATATGTAATATTTTGCGATAATATATAATAAAATTTATCAAAACTTTCAAATAAATAAAAAGAATATGTTAATTGTTGCTGTGTTCCTATGCTTTTCCTTTGAAGCAAGGTCTAGAAATGACGTCATCTGCACCAGCCAATCACGTCAATTTACCCGCATAAGCAATCCTTGTTATTTTATTATCCTTGCCAGAAGCTATAATACTTGGTAATATTATACTTGGGAAGTTCATACCCACCAAAAAAAGAAATTAGTTCCAAAGGTCAACACCAGCATGGAATGGCGCTCTATGCAATATTCGTATACGAAATTAGACACGAAGACACAAGTTAACAAGTCTTTAATCGTTACTAAAATTAGTTACATGACTAAAATTATTTTTAATAACGATTAAAGATTTGTTAACCTGTGTTTTCGTGTCTAATTTCGTATACGAATATTGCATACAGCCCCATTCCATGCTGGTGGTGACCTTTTGAACTATTTTTTTTGGTGGGTATGAACTTCCCATGCCCTCTTGTATAATATTACCAAGTATTATAGCTTCTGGTCCAGTAGGTTTTTTTTCATGGCCATGTCAAAATGTAACATTAATTATAAAGGCCATGTACAATTCCATGTAAAAATGGCTTGTGCAATGCCAAATGCTGTTCTCTCTATGGCATTCCATAGCTAAAGCAGAGAAAAGGCCTGTGAATTAGGTGAAAATACATGATGGTCTTCCTTGATGGTCAATATCAGTCAGAACTGGTTCAAGGGTAATGTGGTTTAGTGGACCCATTATGGTTCATTGGAACTTTCAAAACTGAAATATGGCATGTAATATATCAAACGAATTGGAATGATATGTCATGAAAGAATATGACGTAAAATTTACGATAGTCGAAATTGGCTGAAAGGCACATGGTTTAGTGGACCCATTATGATTCATTAAAACTTTCAATGCTGAAATGTGGCATGTAATATATCAAACGACTTGGAATGATGTGTCATGAATGAATATAACGTAAAATTAATGATAGTCGAAATTGGTTCCAAGCCACCTCGTTTAGTGGACCCATTATGGTTCATTGGAACTTTCAAAGCTGAAATATGGCATGTAATATATTAAACGACTTGGAATGATGTGCCATGAATGAATATAACGTAAAATTAATGATAGTCGAAATTGGTTCCAAGCCACCTCGTTTAGTGGACCCATTATGGTTCATTGGAACTTTCATTGCTAAAATATCCCATAGCAATAAAAGCGACTTGAAATGATGTGTCATGAATGAATATAACGTAAAATTAATGATAATCAAATTTGGTTCCATGATTCATGTTTTAATGATAACATTATGAAACCATTGGAAACTTTCAATGTTAAGATATGGCATGTAATTACTAATACCTTATATTATCAATAGTTAGTTTGCGTTAGGCAGATTATTAACAATAGCTATTAGCTAATCATTCCTTCAATGGTACTTGCTTACATAGAACAGCTTTGGCAATAGTTTATGAAGTTAGAATTGACCATTACACAGAATGCTTCAACAATTAACGCTTATTTCATTAAATAAGAATCATTACAAATTAAAGGATTCGTATATGTTCTAATCTATAGAGAATTGCTACTTTCTCCTTTTAACTTTTCAGGTAGTTTTATTCAATTTGAACTATACATTTCCCTTGGAATTATGCCTTGCTTAACAACCAGAGGCTTCCTTAGCAACCTCATCTAATTCTTAACAACGAAAGACGTTTTTACAAATCAAATGCTTTCCTTTTCGTTATATCGGTTCTGAGCATTTCGGTTGCCTGACTTGTTCCAAGTTGTTTTATATATTACAAAAGTTTCTCGCGGAGCCCCGAAGCATATTACACATGATACGTATAAGGCAAATAAGATATATATATATTAATAAATGACGCATTCATAATATATAATTTTTGACTCCTTCATAACTGCCGTGGAGCACAATTTTGGACCGTCTGATATATTACATGTCAAATCTGAGCTTTGAAAGTTTTCCCTGAACCTTACTGGTTGCATGAAACCACATACCATTGAACCTATTTCGACTATCATTAATTTTACGTTAATATTCAATTTTGACATGTTATTTCAAGCTGTTTGATATAATACATGCCATATCTTAGCATTGAAAGTTTCCAGTTGACCAAAATTGTACCACTAAACCACATACCCTTTAACCATCCCTGACTGATATTGACCAGCAAGGAAGACGATCACGTGTCTTCAAATAATTCACAAGCCTTTTCTTTGCTTTTGCTATAGAATCTTAAAGGGAGAACAGCATTTGGCAATGACCAGGCCATTTATACATGGAATTGTATAGTGAAAAACATGGTCCCCTACATTAATTGTGACCTTTTGAACCGGAAGTAGTTCACCGATTTTTTCCACCAACGAACTCAGTCTTCCGATTTCCCTAAGTTGTCGAATTGCGAAAACGGAAGTCGAAAATTCGGAAGCGTTCGATAGCTAGGGCACCAACAGACAGACAGACGGACGGACATTGTGAAAACATAAGTACCTATCGGTCCTAATAACCTGTGATACTCCTGGCTTACTAGAACCCATGTAAAGTCTGGTTGAGGCTACGAATGCGACGTTTCTAGCTTACTGGATAAAATAATTTTAAATTAATATAATAGTCTAAACGGCAGCATTTAAAGAAATTTATCCGCTCCCTGATGTACCATAATTTATCTTAGTCATTTTGTACTTTCCTCAGTGACATCAGATTACTTTTCTTGGTTCTGTGGTTATTTATTCTACGAATGCCCGCTTTATTTATTAGGACTGATAGATACTTATGTTTTCACAATGTGCGTCCGTCCGTCTGTCCGTCTGTCTGTCTGTTGGTGCTCTAGCGTTTGAACGCTTCCGAATTTTCGACTTCCGTTTTCGCTATTCGACAATTTAGGGAAAACCAACGATATGAAATGAGTAGATCGCTCATGAGCTGCTTTCAGCGCCACCAACGCGTCCCCATTTGAAAGCCTGTCGGCCATTGCTATGGTTGGCAAAAAATGGCCTTCATCGTATGTTTACGTTTGAAGTTTGCGTAGACAAACACAGTAAAACTCTATGCCGATTTCTTGTCCAGGTTTAAATTGTAGTAATAGATATATTAAAGGTTCACCACTGACCTTTCGCATGTGTGTTCTTATCTTTCTGCGTCTTAGAATGTTTTTCTCATGTAAAAAACCTGGTCGTCTTTTATATCGTGGTTGTTGATACATAAAAGATGTCGATATTCAATCATGTTACCGTCGTTTCAGTGATACCAGAATGATTGTTTAGAGGTATTTATGAAATTATATACCGCATTTATTAAAAAGCATCTAAATTTGGGAGAGGTCGCTTAAGAAATTTCAGACTACAAGCACGATGTTGGTGGGGGGTGTGCTTTCTCAGCTGGCGACAAAGCGGATATATAGAAATGGCGCTTTGGCTGGCGATGTTGTTCTGCCAACCACAGTAATGGCGCCTACTCTAACAATAGAGATTAGTTCCACTTTTCGCCGCCTTCAAATTGCCCCAAAGATGGTGGCCACATAAGCGATCTACCCATTTCATATCGTTGGGGAAAACGATAGACTGAGTTCGTTGGTGGAAAACAACGTCAACTACTTCCGGTTCAAAAGGTCACAAATAATATAGGGGACCACGTTTTTCACTATACAGTTCCATATATACACTGAGTGGCCAAATTATAATGACCACTTGACAGTTTTAGGCAAATGAGCTATTGCGTCACAGCGCTGCCGCTAGAGGGCTAGATAGCTATACAAAGGAATGCAGGTGAGATGAACCATCAGTTGCACTGTATTTTTTGTGAAGATATGGTCAAAAAACGTGATTTAACTGAGTTTGAACGTGGGATGATCGTCGGCGCGCGCAGTGTCGGAACCAGAATCAGCAAAAAGCTGAACTTGTGAAGTGTTCAAGAGCAGCAGTTATTAATGTTTACAGAGAGAGGACTACCAAGCAAAAAACCGGCTCTCAACGTCAAGCGTGTGGTCGTCACAGTTTCCTCAATGGTCGAGCTGAAAGGAGATTGGCCAGAGTTGTCCAGGGCCCCAGAAGAGCAACAGTGCGTCAAATAGCGGCAAATCTTAATCAAGGACAAACTGTGACCGCCTCTGAACGAACAGTTCGCCGCTCATTACCAGTTCGAAAGCCTCTACTGTCAGCCTTGATCAACAGCAGACGTCTCCAGTTCGCCAAGGAGCACAAGGATTGGACAGTAGATGACTGGAAAAGAGTCATGTGGACCGATGAGTCACGATTACAAATGCATCTTGCAGATGGTAGGGTTAAAATATGGAGAAAACAAAACGGAAGCATGGACCCCACCTGCATCGCCACAACACTTCAATCTGGTGGCGGCGGTATTATAGTTTGGGGATTGTTTTCTTGGCATTGTTTGGGTCCTTTGATTCCTCTGCACGGACGTGTGCTTGCCCAAGATTATTTAAGTATTGTCGCAGATCAAGTACATCCCGTTATGTTAATGGTGTACTCTGACGGGGATGGATACTTCCAGCAGGACAATGCTCCTTGTCATAAGGCTGGCATCGTCCTCAGATGGTTCGAAGAGTTTACCTTGCTTCGTTGGCCTGCGCAATCGCCAGGTCTCAATCCCATTGAGAATTTGTGGGATGAGATCGAACGGGCCATCAGGCAGCGGTATCCAGCACCATCAAATCTGCAGGAATTGGAAGGTGCAGTTCTTCAGAGTTGGTTCCAAATTCCTCCTACAATCTAACAACATCTCATAGAATCCATGCCCCGAAGAATGCAAGCAGTAATAAGAGCGAAAGGTGGCCCAACACAGTATTAAGGGGGTAGTCATAATTATTTGGCCACTCAGTGTATATGGCCTGTGCACTGCCAAATGCTGTTCTCTCATTGGCATTCCATACCTAAAGCAGAAAAAGGCTTGTCAATTGAGTAAGGACACGTGATGGTCTTCTTTTATGGTCAATATCAGTCAAAATTGGTTCAAGGGTATGTGGTTTAGTACTACCATTAAGGTCCACAGGAAACTTTCAATAATAAAATATGGCATGTAATATATCAAACGACTTGGAATGACGTGTCAGGAATGAATATAACACAAAATTAATTATATTCGAAATTGGCTCAAACGCACCTGGTTTCGTAGAACCATTATGGATCATTGAAACTTTCAATGCTAAAATATGGCATGTAATATATCAAACGACTTGGAATAATTGTCATAGAATGAATATAACGTAAAATTAATGACAGTCGCAATTGGTTCCGATGCAGCTGGTTTATCGGACCCATTATGGGTCATTGGAACTTTCAATATTAAAATATGTCATGTAATATATCAAACGACTTGGAATGATGTCTCATGAATGAATATAACGTAAAATTAATGATAATCGAAATTGATTCCATGATTCGTGTTTTAATGATACCATTATGAAACCACTGGAAACTTTCAATGCTAAGATATGGCATGCAATTATTTACGCCTTATATTATCAACAGTTAGTGTTAGGCAAATTTTAACAACACCTAACAGCTAATCATTCCTTCAATGGTACAAGCTTGCGTATAAAAGCGTTGGCATTAGTTTATGAAGAATGAATTGACCCTTACACTAATTTCATTTAACAGGAATGGTTACAAATTAAAGGATTCGTATATGTTCTAATCTATAGAGAATTGCTATTTCCTCCATTTAACTTTTGAGATAGTTTTATTCTCTTTGAACTATACATTTCCCTTAGAAGTACGCCTTGCTTAGCAAACAGAGGCTTCCTTAGCAACCTCATCTAATTCTCAAGAACGAAAGGCTTCTTTAGAAATCAAATGCTTTCCTCGAATGCTTTAAAATTCTATCGGTCCTGGGCATTTCGGTTGCCTGACTTGTTATTAACATCATACTTCCCAAGTATAGATAATTATTCTTTTAGTTTAGAAACTTCCCTTTTGTTCAAATGTTTTAACCTTGTCTTAAATCTTGAGTGGCAAATGTCAAGCTTCCACACCTTAATAATGCAATTTATCAATCAAATCAAAGATCAAATGTTTCTTATTGATTCAGTATTGAATGTACATTGGCTAAAAATGAAAGTGAAGCACCCAGAAGGAGTGAATGAAATGACATAACATAGGGCATTTTTTACATTGAGCCCGGTAGATGCCTGATTTTTGTAGTGGTGGGATCTGGTCCTTAGAATTGCCCAGCAGTTGCTTCATTTGATCTGGATTGCTGAAAGCGAGAGAGACATTAAAGGGCTTAAGTATCGAGCTTATTCCGCTTATAAGAGCCTTGTTGTAGGGCAAGGAAATGATTTTTCGGTTATTTATGTTCCTTTTAAAAGTAGTGATTTCTGCTAAGAAATTTTTAAACCTTCTTCTTCTAACTAAATCTAAAATAAGCTTGGACCTATACCCGTTTTTGTTGGCCGTATTTTGAATAATGGCTATTTCTTTTTTAAATTTGGACGGGCTCATTGGAATATTCAATACTCTATCTATCCTATAGATGAAAGCTGAAAGTTTTTGGTCCCAGGGATGACTGGAATCATTAGGTATGTAGTTTAAACTGTTTGTAGGTTTTCTATACACATCAAATGATAGCGACTCTTTAAACCTAGAAATTTTAATGTCTAAGAACGGAAGGCACTGATTGTTTTCAGTCTCGACCGTGAATTGTACTGACGGAAAGAAACCATTGATGTGTTGGACAAACGAACCAATGTCACATTTGGTGGTATCAAAAATCGTGAATACATCATCTACATACCTGTACCAAGTGTCCGGAAAGTAGAAATCAGAAGATTTTAAAATGTCCTCAAAATTTTTAAGGAAAATTTCTGCCAAAATAGGGCTTAAACAAGATCCCATCGGAGTGCCCCCAACCATTTTATAAACTTTGTTTTTGTAACTAAAGATATTGTTATTAACGCATAAATTAACTAAATTTTTACATTCGTTTCTAATATTTTTGGGAATCTGATTCTTCTTCAAAATCTTTTTCAGAAATTTAATGGTTTCTGGAATTGGGATACTGGGGAATAAAGAGATAATGTCGAATGACACAAGTATTTCCCCTTCTTTTAAGACCTTATTTTAATTTTACTAATTAAATCTAAACTATTGGTAACTGAACTATCGAATTCTGATAATTTCAAATTTTTTAGAAATTGGGCTACAAACTTAGAGACCCTGTACGTCGGAGAATCGATGTTTGAGACGATTGGTCTCTTCTTGTTGCCAGGTTTGTGAGTCTTGGGCAAGGCGTACAATCTTGTCACAACAGGATTGCTAATAATTAAGCCTTTGGCGATGTTGGAAGGAATTAGATTAAGACTGTTTTTAACCACCTCTTTAACTTCTGTAATTAATTTAGTAGAATTTCTGGAAAACTTCAAAAGGACCTTTCTTTAACTAAGTTGTCAACCCTGATATAATAATCGTCTTTACTTAAAATAACAGTATTATTACCTTTATCACTTTTAAGTTAAAAGCAATCTTTGCCGTTCAAAGACTTAAAAATTTCCCTAGACTTCTTTTCATTAATCCCTGGTTCGTAATTGTTCCAATTTTTAGCCAATACTTTTTTACATTGTTCTCTTATAGTATTTTTATGGGCGTTGGGTAAGTACTTTATTCCCCCTTCAATATTACAAACTAGTTGTTGAATGTCCTGACTTTTGTTGTTTATAGCGAATTTTAGACCCTTCGATAGAAAATCTAGTTCCGTGTCCTAGAATGTTAAATCTGTTTGGTTAATTACATTATCCCTGTTAACCTCTTTGTTTATAAGTGATTTATGATGCTTTATGATGACTTCCAATTTTTTTGTTAGTTTTGTAGTTTTCCGCTCTATTTTGGCGGAAATTTTCCTTAAAAATTTTGAGGACATTTTAAAATCTTCTACTTTCCGGACACTTGGTACAGGTATGTAGATGATGTATTCACGATTTTTGATACCACCAAATGTGACATTGGTTCGTTTGTCCAACATATCAATGGTTTCTTTCCGTCAGTACAATTCACGGTCGAGACTGCAAACAATCAGTGCCTTCCGTTCTTAGACATTAAGATTTCTAGGTTTAAAGATTAGCTATCATTTGATGTGTATAGAAAACCTACAAACAGTTTAAACTACATACCTAATGATTCCAGTCATCCCTGGAACCAAAAACTTTCAGCTTTCATGTATATGATAGATAGAGCATTGAATATTCCATTGAGCCCGTCCAAATTTAAAAAAGAAATAGCCATTATTCAAAACACGGCCAACAAAAACAGGTATAGGTCCAAGCTTATTTTGGATTTAGTTAGAAGAAGGTTGAAAAATTTCTTAGCAGGAATCACTACTTTTAAAAGGAACATAAATAACCGAAAAATCATTTCCTTGCCCTACAACAAGGCTCTTATAAGCGGAATAAGCTCGATACTTAAGCCCTTTAATGTCTCTCTCGCTTTCAGCAATCCAGGTCAAATGAAGCAACTGCTGGGCAATCCTAAGGACCAGATCCCACCACTACAAAAATCAGGCATCTACCAGGCTCAATGTAACCAATGCCCTATGATGTACAAAGGGCAGACGTTCCGAAGCATAGAAACAAGATTTAAGGAGCATTTGAACCACATTTGAGCATTTGAAGATTTGGCAGAAGCAACCAGTC
The DNA here is from genome assembly GCA_023313115.1 of Rhysida immarginata. NCBI lineage: Eukaryota > Metazoa > Arthropoda > Chilopoda > Scolopendromorpha > Scolopendridae > Rhysida > Rhysida immarginata. The sequence goes on from JAHWFO010097618.1 coordinate 756,243, forward strand.
AGCCATCGCGAAGCATTCCCTGGATACGGGCCACGAATTCCATATGAATAGTGTGAAATTAATAAAGTCGGTCAATAAAAAATACTTGTTAGATTCTTACGAAAGCTTAGCTATAAATAAAACGGATAAGCAGTTACTGTTAAATTCGGACAGGGGCCCCATTGGTGAATCTAGTTTGATCCAATGGGTGGCCCAGTTACCAAAACGGTGATCACGTTTTCGGGTTTTTTTTTTGTTTCTATTGGTTATTGTTCACTATATATACCTTGCTAATTCAATAAACAATTCGGCATCGGGAAGACCTCATACGAATGTATACAGGAATGGAGGTTGCTTCTATTATTATCACGTATACTATTGTTGGCGATGTTAAATTCCTGGCGCTTTACAACTTTCCCAAGCATAAGATCGATGTTGACGAGCTCGATGAGCTATTCTCTGGGATATCCCAGTGGTAATGGCGGGAGACTTGAATGCTAAGCACTCGCATTGTAACTCCAAACGTCATAATCAGAGCGGTGTCATATTATCTAGATATATACAGAGCAAAACTGATATCATTGCGATAGGTCCTGTAAACGACACGTATTACTGTGACCACTCACCTACAAGTGATGTCCTTGATATTGTTTTCCTGAAAGGCTTCTATAAGCCATTCGATATTTTTACTGTTGATGATTTATCTTCAGATCATAAACCGGTCGCACTGAATTTTGAAAATCTCAATATTGACTGCAGAGAACAAATGGGGCTTAAACAAGATTGGAAACTTTTCAGAGATCTTCTCAAAAATGACAGTAATCTACTCAATGACGTGCATAGTATGGAGGAGATAGACATAAATGTTGAAGGGGTCACGACACGTATTACTGAAGCCATCATTGCTTGTGCTTCTCCAGTAGACGTGAAATGGCCTGATCATCTCGATCTTAATCCAGCAATCAAGTATCTAATAGATCAAAGAAACAGGGTAAAGAGGCAATGGCACCGAACACGACAGCCTTGGCTTAAAACCAAATATAACCGACTTACGAGAAGAGTACATGAGGAAGTAAATAAACTTCGTAACGATAGATGGAATGAGAAGGTGAAGAGTTTGTCAACCCAGGACAATTCTATATGGTGCATGATTCGAGCCTTACAAAACAAAAAGGCCATGAACATTCCACCGCTTTTAGACACTAATGGACATTTCATAACTAATGACCAAGACAAAGCACAGCTTATTGCTGATTCACTTAAACAACAATTTGTGACTTCAAAGGATGATCGTCCAGAAGGACTAGAAATATCCAAAATGGTAGAAAGCAGCATAACAAAGTATTACAACAATAGCCATCATGTGGCCAAACATAAAATACAGGTAGCTGAGATTCAAAATTGCTTTAAGAAACTCAAGAAAAAGAAGGCACCAGGTAAAGACACTATTAATAACAATGCCTTAAAAAACTTACCGCAAATGTAACTAGTGATATCACTAAAATTATAAACGACTGTTGGGATAACTGTTACTTTCCGGATACGTGGAAACAGTCTGTTGTCCTAAGTATCCCTAAACCCGGTCAAAATCCTGCAAACCCTGTAAGCTACAGGCCCATCAGTTTGCTGTCTTCTATATCCAAAGTCTTGGAGAGAACAATTCTCACAAGATTCTTAATTTTCTGCACAACCAATAATCTCATCCGTGCAGAACAATTTGGTTTTCGGGCGGAACATTCTTGCCAGCTCCAAGTTTGGAGACTTATAGCGGATGTTAACACTCCCCTTAATCTTTCGATGTATTGCGGCGTCATCTTCTTAGATGTTCATAAAGCATTTGATCAGGTCTGGCATGAAGGCCTTATTTATAAAATGATAACTGATGGTTTCCCACATGATTTAATTAGTCTAGTTCACTCGTTTCTCTTCAACAGATCTGTTCAGGCCAGAGTTGGAGATGAATTATCTGATAGCTGTGAGATAAATGTGGGTGTCCCACAAGGATCAGTGCTAGGGCCAGTTCTGTTCAATTACTATATACGTGACTTCCCTGAAATATCTTACTGCAAGCTATATTTTTATGCGGATGATGCTGCTATACTGACATGGGCACGCCAGCTTAATGTTGCTGTATCACGTTTGCAGAAAGCCCTTAATAAATGTGAAATCTGGTTTAGCAAGTGGCGATTAAAACTGAATGTCGACAAATGCAAAGCAATGTTTATCACTAAGAAGGAAAAGAGAAATCTTGACTCCTTAAAGTTATATGGCAAATACTTGGAATGGGTTGATAATTATAGTTACCTTGGCGTTGTTATTGATTCAAAACTATCATGGAATATGCATGTGACTTATGAGATGAACAAAGCCAAAAAAGCAAAGTTCAGCTTAATTGCTCTGTTGGGTCGTAAGGGTGCCCTCAGTGTTTATAACAAACTACTGTTATACAAAATAATTGTTCGTGTCATCTTGCTATATGGCATGCTCGTCTGGGCTACGATTTGCAAGACAAGATGGAAGGAACTCCAAACTTTCCAAAACATTACCTTAAGGACTATTGCACAATTAGATAGGAGAATTGCTCGCAATTACTCCATTCATAATGATTTCGATATGACCAATGTCGGGAAATATGTTCAAGAGCTCATGAAAATTGTGCTGCCTATTATGGCAAATCATGATAATGATCTAGTCTCTGGCATTCTAAAACATTCTCTACATAGAAAAAGGCATCGTAATCCAAGACATATCCTTGATGTCAATTTTGATGACATTGATAAAGTCATCTTCCCAGATTACTGGGTTTCATAAATTCTTTCGTTTTTTCTGTGGCTAACTATGTAATATACTCCTAGTTCAGACAATCGTCAATCAAATTTTCCTCCACCAAGAGGAGGCAATTTTCTTTCATACTTTGGATGACCTTTGTGGGTACATCAGGCTTCTTTTCTAGTTGAGTGTATTTCCCTTTGAACACTACACTGTTCGATTGTCGATTGTCGAGAAAACAAGTCAATTCTCTCAAAAATCTCTTGAGGTTCTCCTTGTCTGCTGAAGATGAAAGCAAAGCTTTCGAAAGACGTTTACAGGTTGTATTGTTTTTTTGTTTTATTTCTTGTTTAACGCCTTTTTTAATTGTGGTTAAAGAGTGTTGTGCTTTTAATCGGTTCATATGCATAAGAGGCTTGTTTTACTTTTCTGTGTTCATTTGCATGAGAATAGCACGTGTATTCATGGAGATATAAAGGTTTCTTTAAAAAGGTCGAAATGTTTTCGTGAGTTTTTTGTTTATAACACGCAGGATTTTCAACCTAATGCAATGCCATTTACAGGAAACTTGACAAACTACAGTAGAGACAAAACCCTGCAATCGGAATAGAAAAATATTAAATATTTAATGAAATATGAGCATTATTACTACATAATGTTTAACTGCGCACGCGCATGCGTTACCACATTGTCGTTTGCAAAATCTATTAGCCAAATGTATAGAGCTACTCTTATATAAAGCCCAAGCAAATATCTTGTAAATTCAGAAAGATATCGTCGATAGAATGAGTTGAATTTCAGTTGCTCTCAAAAATGAACAAAACGATAAGGGGTTTTCTCCAAATTTTTATTTTTAGATCGGACACCAGTATCAACTTCTTCTCCTTACGCTGACATGAAAAAATATTGACTTCATATTGACTTCATATCAGCGTAAGAAGAAGAAGTATTGACTTCGTATTGACTTCATATACAAACAAACCCACAAGCATCCTTCTTTATATATACTAGCAGAGGACCCGGCGTTGCCCGGGATAATTACGCTTGTAGGTAAACAGAACAACCTGAAAAAGCTAAATTAAACCTCCAAATTTGTTAAATAATAATTCAATCACTGCAATATAGAGTGAAGGGACAATCCATTCTAAGAAAAATCCGAAAGACAGGAAATTTACCTCTTCACTGAAAAAATCTATTCTAGGTGATATACCGGGACTTGATTTACCGAAAAAAAATTTTTTAAAGGATCACAGAGGATGGACCTCTCCAAGAATGCCGTCTAGTCTAAATAATTTATCACTCACGTAAACTTACTTTAGATGTGCACTTGATGTTGCTGCCATTTCCTTTCTTCTTTCGATGTTTTGAAGCAATAATTGGCCATTCATCACTTTGTGTAGTCTAGCGGTCGCCGATTCTTCTATTTACTTGCTTACCATTTGCTCAATACAGCATTGTGCTTAAGGAGTGCTTCCTCTATCGTCTTTCACTCATTCTCAATAGTCTGCTAACTCATTATGTCCAGTTACTGATCATTTTTAAAGATTTTCAAGAAATTGTTAAGTTTTAAGAATTCTCTTTTCTAAGAAAACCCTGAATAACAGGAATTCTATGCATTGAATTCTATATTGCACAAACTTTGTCTTGCATTGTTGGTCATGCGATATTTCTCATTAATATGCCCTGCCATAACCATGAATATCGATTTTTTATCAGTAATTATTATTTTTTCGAAATCTGAGGTAGACAGTGATCTTCCTCATGCTTTGAAGGTCATGTATGCGAAAATTTATCAAGATCGGAATTAAACTGTAGATTTGTATAAAAAACAAACAAACAAACAAACAAACAAACCCACAAACAAACATCCTTTTCTCTATATACATAAAGAAGGATGTTTGTTTGTTTGTGGGTTTGTGGATTTGTTTGTGGGTTTGTTTGTTTGTTTTTTATACAAATCTACAGTTTTATTCCGATCTTGATAAAATTTCGCATACATGACCTTCAAACCATGAGGGAGGTCACTGTCAACCTCAGATTTCGAAAAAATAATAATTATTGATAAAAAATCGATATTAATTGTTATGGCAGGGCATATTAATGAGAAATATCTCATGACCAACAATGCAAGACAAAGTTTTTGCAACAATAATTAGCAACAATTGTATCAACACGCAATTCACAAACACTCTGCACGGACCAACAATATATATCTTATGACCAACAATGCAAATAAAAGTTTTTGCAACAATAGGTATAAACAATGGTGTCAACACGCAATGCACCAACACTATGCAAGCATCAACAATATATGTCTCATGACCAACAATGCAAGGCAAAGTTTGTGCAATATAGAATTCAATGCATAGAATTCCTGTTATTCAAGCTTTTCTTAGAAAAGAGAATTCTTAGTACTTAACAATTTCATGAAAATCTATTAAAATGATCAGTAACTGGAGATAATGAGTTAGCAGACTATTGTGAAAGAGTGAAAGACGATAGAGGAAGCACTCCTTTAGCTCCGTGCTGTATTGAGCAAATGGGAAGCAAGTAAATAGAATGGCGACCGCTAGACTACACAAAGTGATGAATGGCCAATTTTTGCTTCAAGAGATCGAAAGAAGAAAAGGAATTCCAACAACATCAAGTGTACATTTAAAGTAAGATTACGTGAGTTAAAAATTATTTAGATTAGAGGGCATATTTGGAGAGGTCCATCCATTGTGAGCCTTTAAAAAAATTTTTTTCGGTAAATCAAGTCCCGGTATATCACCTAGAATGGATTTTTTCAGTGAAGAGGTAAATTCCTGTCTTT
>JAHWFO010097618.1:762205-812959 GCA_023313115.1 Rhysida immarginata
GTTTGTGCAATATAGAATTCAATGCATAGAATTCCTGTTATTCAAGCTTTTCTTAGAAAAGAGAATTCTTAGTACTTAACAATTTCATGAAAATCTATTAAAATGATCAGTAACTGGAGATAATGAGTTAGCAGACTATTGTGAAAGAGTGAAAGACGATAGAGGAAGCACTCCTTTAGCTCCGTGCTGTATTGAGCAAATGGGAAGCAAGTAAATAGAATGGCGACCGCTAGACTACACAAAGTGATGAATGGCCAATTTTTGCTTCAAGAGATCGAAAGAAGAAAAGGAATTCCAACAACATCAAGTGTACATTTAAAGTAAGATTACGTGAGTTAAAAATTATTTAGATTAGAGGGCATATTTGGAGAGGTCCATCCATTGTGAGCCTTTAAAAAAATTTTTTTCGGTAAATCAAGTCCCGGTATATCACCTAGAATGGATTTTTTCAGTGAAGAGGTAAATTCCTGTCTTTTGGATTTTTCTTAGAATGGATAGTCCCTTCGCTCTATATTGTAATGATTGAGTTATTATTTAACCAATTTGGAGGTTTAATTTAGCTTTTTGAGATTGTTCTGTTTATCTACAAGCGTAATTATCCCGGTCAACGCCGGGTCCTCTGCTAGCTATAACTATATAAAGACTAGCAAAGGTACCCGGGGTTGCCCGGGATAATTACACTTGGAGGTAAACAGAAAAATCTCAAAAAATTAAATTCATCTTTGCAATATCTTAAAAATAATCACATGAAAACGCTAGAATTAATACAGTAAAAATTCTTAATGAAAATTCGAAAAAAATTTTTTAAAGGCTTACAATGGCTGGACCTCTCCAAGGTTGCCACTGCTGGTCTTAATAATTTCTTACTCACATAATCTTACCTCAGATGTACACTTGATGTTGTTGCAATTTCCACTCTTCTTTCGATGTTTTGAAACAAAAATTGGCCATTCATCACTTTGTATAGTCTAGCGGTCGCCGATTCTTCTATTTACTTGCTTCCCATTTGCTCAATATATCACGGAGCTAAGGGAGTGCTTCCTCTGTCGTCTTTTCACTCTTTCTCAATAGTCTGCTAATTCTTCATTATCTCCAGTTACTGATCATTTTTAAAGATTTTCAAGAAATTGTTAAGTACTAAGAACTCTCTTTTCTAAGAAAAGCCTGAATAACAGGAATTCTATGCATTGTTACAAATTGAAACTTATCCATATTGCATTAACATTTTATGTTCATTGTTATAATTCTTGGAATGATTGCTTTAATATTACATCATCATTATGTGCTCATTATTATTGGTGAATTGCGCGTTTATACCATTGTTTATGCGAACACGATGAGCCTAATATTGCACAGACTTTGCCTTGCATTGTTGGTCATGAGATATTTCTCATTAATATGCCTTGCCATAACCATGAATATCGATTTTTTTCAATAATTATTATTTTTTCGAAATCTGAGGTAGACAGTGACCTTCCTCATGCTTTGAAGGTTAAGTATGCAAAATTTCATCAAGATCGGAATAAAACTGTAGAATTTTCATAAGAAACAAACAAACAAACCCACAAACCCACAAACAAATAACCTTCTTTTTATATACAGGGTGTAACTAAAGGTGTGTTACAAACTTTGGGGAATGATAGAACTGGTCAAAATAAGCATTTTTTGTTCTATGAACATTGGTCCACAACTGCATTGTTTAAGAGTTATAGCAACTGTTCAAAATGACGCCCTTCAGCGTCAATGCAGGCTTGCATTCGTCGCTGTACGTTGCAAGACACCCGTTGCAGCATCTGATGGGAGTCCCTGATGTTGTCTGCTGCTACAGCCAATCGTGCGATGAGTTCCTCCACTGAATTAACCATTGTTTCGTACATCAGGGACTTTAGGTGGCCCCACACAAAGAAATCCAATGGTGTTAGGTCTGGTGATCGTGGCGGCCAGGTAACTGGACCACCCCGTCCAATTCAACGATCGCCAAACGTATCAGTGAGGAAGGCCCGGACATGCTGTGAGAAATGTGGAGGTGCACCATCATGTTGGAACCACATTACTTGACGGATGTTAAGAGGTATGTCATCCAACAGTTCAGGCGGCACCTCCTGAAGAAAGACGAGGTAGGTTTGTGCATTCATACGAGCTGGGAGAAGGTACGGCCCAATGAGGCGATTGCCAACAATACCAGCCCACACGTTGACAGAAAATCGTTGCTGGAAGCGCCTTGTCGAAATGGCATGTGGGTTGATACGGTCCCAAACATGGATATTCTGGTGGTTGAAAATGCCTTCCCTGGTGAAGGTTGCTTCATCAGTGAACAGCACCTGCTGTGGGAATGCTGGTTCCTCTCTACAACGTGCAAGAAACCATCTGCAGAATGCCATACGTGGTGCAAAGTCAGCAGCTCCAAATGCTTGCACTCGTTGCATACGAAACGGATGAAACAGTTGGTCATGCAGAACTCGCCAAACAGACATGTGATCTGTGTTCATGATGTGTGCAAGCGCACGGGTGCTACATGTTGGTCTTTCGTGAACTCTACGAAGCACAGCTTCTTCGAATTGAGCGGTACGACGGGTGCGAGCGCGACCATGCTCTCCACGCATCACAGCTACACTTCCTGTTGCTCGTAGACGTCGCACATCCGAGCAAACATTGTGTGAGCTGGCTGACGACGTTGTGGAAACTGCCGTTTGTACAGACGACAAGCAGCCCTTCCATTACCGTCTGCAGCACCGTACACTAACAACATGTCAGTGCACTCGTTAAAGGTGTAGTCCATATCCGGATGCGATCACACACGTTAGATTTTTTAGTGTGCAGGATCTGCTTGCATGGTAATGTGATGGTGTGGTCATGTTACTTTAAAAAATTACATGACCATACCATAATTCAGAAAGGGGTGTGTCATAAGCCTGCATTGATGCTGAAGACGTCATTTTGAACAGTGGCTATAACTCTTAAACGATGCAGTTGTGGACCAATGTTCATAGAACAAAAAATGCTTATTTTGACCAGTTCTATTATTCCCCAAAGTTTGTAACACATCTTTAGTTACACCCTGTATAGAAGGAGAAGATAGATATAGATTTCTGAAATCAATTAACCCCAAATCCACCTAACTTTACTAACACATTATTATACACTCTATTCAAACTTAAATACTAACATACATTTACATAATAAAATCAATTAAATATTAATTATTATTAAAAATACTGATAATTAATAAAAATCTTTTAGTATTTGCAATAATCAATTTTATTTATGTTTTACCCTCTGGAGACCGCACATGTCATAAAGGCCATACATGCTCTGGATAAGGTTATTGTAATAGTTTTTGTTAGCAAATAAATAAATAAATAAATAAATATGGCGGTGACATCACGAATGCACTCTAGTGAGTTTTCTAGACATCACAGATCCTTGTGAATCTAATCGTTTATTCACACATCAATCATTGGCAGCTCGTCCATAGGCACTGCGGCACTGCAGCACCCCCAGTTTCACTTTCGATATCGATAAAATTCAATATAATGTGTCGTTTTTTTCTTTAATAATATTCTTATTACATGATCCTTAACTTTAATGTCACTAGCTATTCCCTAGTTCGTGAAAAAAATACAATTTTCTGACGCAGCACCCCCAAAAAGTTTAGCTACGAGCTGCCACTGACATCAATAGTATGCATGTGTACCGACATAGGATAATATCTGACCACTCCTTCTGGGTGCTTCATGTTTTTGTCAGCCTGTATATTTAATAATAACTGAAAAAGAATTGACCTAAATGAGAATTACATAAGTGAAATCAGCAGCAATTACATTTATTTAAAGACTGATACGCGCAAATTAAATTCCATTTCAAAAGTCATGTTTTACAGTTTATGTTATTATCATTCGATTAAAGTACTTTAATGAACCTTCATCTCTTAGTTTGTGCAAATTTATATCTATCTGTTACGTGGTAAACCGTACTTTCCGATGGTTGTGACATGCTGACATGGTTGTACTTTCCGTGACGGAGGAAGAGAACATCACCAACGCATCAATCCGAGAAAGTCACGTGGAAACAACGAGGGACAGAAGGAACGGAGACAGCGGAAAACGATTGACGGCGACAAACGCTCTAATAAACAGAGAGAAAATCCTAAAAGAAACTGGAAAGGAGAAGCTCCCAAGGGTAACGATTACGGCGATTAGGATGGTAAGCAAACGCTAATATTCGTTTTGTCTTAAGCAAGAGAGAGGCGAGGGCGAGACGGCGGTTCGAAGCAAACGAAGCTAACGTCATCAAGTGAGCCGTGGATGCATAGAAAGAAACTACGCCGTAAAGACTGTAATAAACGTTTTGTCAACAATATCCAAGTGGAAAAGGAGTCATTTTCGGGAAATAAGCCCGTATGAAAACTTTCCAAACAGTGGAGTTTTTACCCTGAACCCGAGGACTGGAAATGAGAGCTTCTAAGAGGAGGAAGATTCCACTCAGAGCAACATCTAAGAGGAGGGAAACGCCAAACGCTGTGTTGACCTAAAGGTAGAAGAATGCGAATTCAATTACCTGACATTTCTGACCTATGCAAAGCACGAGGTTAGCGGTGTGTTATCTTACATTTCTCTCTCTGAAGCGAACTTTGTTATGGACTCGAATCTACGTTTGCTGGGAGTGTTCCCGTTCTCCATGAGATCTTTCTTTATTGTAGGAACAGGGGGAATATTTCCTCAGCCAGCGCGATTCCCAGTTCCGAATCAAGTCAAAGCATTTTGACGTAGAGACTTTTTCGTCGAAGGAAACTCTCTTGGGCATCCAAGCAAACTAGTAGCACCGTCCTTCTTTGTAACGATGTTAATGAACTGTCATTCAGTTTATAATATTATTTCTGCTTTGAATGTCGGCTGTCAAGTTCTTCGACTTTTGTAATCTTTCATTGACAGCATTAGAGGAGTAACTGCGACGTTTGTTACATGGCATCGTTAGCAGTCGGCGTTTAGACTGTGTAAGTGTATGTCACGTTCAAGCGCCAATTTGTGCATCCGAAAGTGCGTGTTCCATGCTCCTATACAATCGTATAGTAAACGTAGTGCAGTGTTATTTGTGCTCAACATTAGTTCCTCTAAATTGTGGTGCTCCATTGTAATAGTGTCAAGTAATTTTCAAGTATATTGTGTTTGTGTAGTGCAATCTTCGGGTGTATTGTGCTTGTGGTTAAATGCAGTGTTTCTAAATAATTAAAATATATAGCGCACCAACGTGAATGCCTATTTTTAACTTTCAACATAAAAGTGTCTTAAAGATTTGGTATCAAATTATCGTTTGCGACTGTGTCACCGAGTGTTTAATTGGTTATGCAATGTGGCATGTGTATGATTCTTCAATTTTACAATTCAAGTGAATAGCCCAGAACGGCTGTGCGGTGTGCTCCATCTTTATTGAATTTACTACTGTGTATTGATGGAAGTTTGTGCGGCGGGTATCAACGTTATTTTGTGTTTTTGGCTTATGCTAATTACTTTGTGCATACTTCAATGATAGTTTGTACCGGCCTGATGCTACGCAAGTCAGCGTTCTTCAATAATCCTTTGAGTTGCATTGGATTCATATCAGCAAGTGTCTGTGTTATTACATGCTCCAGCTATATACAGCAAGAAGAACCAGTCCGCTCGAGAACTATTAGTACTGCGATATTATTCTAGCTGAACATTTTCGTTAAAGCTTCCACTGTAAAAATTCTGCAATAAATAGTTTTCTTTTAATTTTTCTTAAAGTTCCGTCTCTGTTTCTTTAGCACGTGACAGAGCGTTTTGGAGACAGACTGCGGTTGTATTGTATCGTAAGCATTACGAACCATCGGTACTCAACATTGGCCTCTAAGAATTTTTCCCTCCGAATCCACCCGAATTGAACATTTGGACTGATAGATCACAGCGCTCGGAAAGGAAAAATTAAATATTTTTGAGCGGAATGTTTAGAATTGGTGTTGATTCAATTGTCTTTCTTGTATATTATAACAAGAAACAAGAATATGGGTGTCCACATCAATAGAAGGAATGCGGACGAGGAGCAAGATCTTCAGTTTGTAAGTGGCTCGATAGACAAGCATATTAATTCATTTAAAAAGTTTATGGAGCGCAATTAAATTAAGCATCCCAAACATATTTTCAAGTATTTGTTGATGGCACTGCTTTGTAATGCAGTCGTACACTTGAGCGATTACGAAGATGCTCCAGTTAATGCGTTATATGGGGAAACTAGCCGCTACCTTCAGTATATGGACGATGATGGCAGTTCATATGCAGATAAGCAGCAAGTTGACGATAAGGAATCAGTGATCAGTGTAATTACCCAAATATATTCTCATGCCTGAGAAGGAGAATTTTTTAAACAATTAAAGGGGTAATTCTCCCCTTATGTACCCCCCTGCTAAAAATGTTCATGTTTTAGAACTTTTCTAGCCCCTCAGAAGAATTTTATAGGCTGGAATAAACCTTTTCAACCCTGTAAATCTATCGAAAAATTATAAAAATGGGTTGGGAGGCATCCTCCGAAAATGGTCGGTGATGGGGGAAAACGAAGGTTATATTCATATTCAGGTGGTCAATTTACATAAGAATCAGCTGAAATAGTGTCGGGGCTCGAAAATTTTTTTAAATATGCAAACTAGTGTTATTTGAATTGGTTTTGAAAACATAAAAACTGGTTTCAGTGATTCAAATTTGGAAATTTCGAATTTCATTCTTCTTACATATTCAGTCATGACTCGTCGTTTCTTGTTGTTTGATATGTTACATGTCCTATCTTAGCACTGAAAATTTCTAATGGTACCATAATGGTATCAATAACAGAGGTAACACTAAATCAAATTCGACCGTCTTCGCACTTGATAAGTACTCTTATATAGCCTATATCTTCATGCAACATAGTTACAAGTTGTTTGATATTTTTCATGCCAAATCTTTACATTAAAAATTTCTAAATAGTACCATAGTGTATCATGTGTACGAGTACTCCGTAAATAAAATTATTTTTTCATATGTTGAGCCGGGTGTTTAAGTGTGGATCTTGGCTTAGAATGAGTCAACGCTTATTTAGATACAATAAATTAAATGGTTTATTGATGACAGTTGAATGAAACGTAAACATATCCCATAATGGACGATGTTGTTATGTGCCCAGTATGAGAATGTCAACTTCCCGAATACACTTAGCAGCCAGGAATGATCCTAGGTTCGTTTTGTCTCGGTACAAGGAAGTTGCAAGACTTAATCTGAAATAAAACAATATTTATTCGGCAAGGAAAATCAACACAACAGTGCCGTAGATTTTACAAAGTTCTGTACAATAGCAATATGTAGAGAATGCCCTTTAATCCGCGTATAGTAATAATTAAAAATATGTTACCAAGTCCTTGTGATATTTGGTCTCCAATTTAGGTATGTCCTTGAGTCATATGGCGTCTTCCATGGCCTCTTTGAGGAACATCAAAGTGACAGGTCCAAGCTTAAGGAAAAACTCAAATAGATAGAACAATAATTTCGTAACGCACAATAAGCAATAAATAAATATATTCATATATTTAATATCCTTTAACTCAATATGCAATCAGCACAAGATACAGTACCACCCGCAACTAAAGTTTTAGGCTTATGATGGAAGCCTTCCAAAAAAGCTCACCGACATGAATTCCACGTCTTCAGGTTTAGAAATTCCTTTGCACCCTCTTTCAACCTATTGCAAGAACTTCGGATCCTGCTCTGCATATTCTCAGGTGTTGTTTGTTGTCTTATGTAAACTGTATGTTTAACAGTCTCCCAAAGAAAAAAGTCGAGAGGAGTTAGATCAATATATCAAAAAAGCCATTCAATCCATCTGTCATGGAAAACTTGTAACGGCGATCCGAGCTATGTGGGAATAGTATGGTGGGGTACCGTTTTGCTGAAACTAGATTTTCGTTTAAATTGATGAACAAATTCTGTTTTTTTGCCTTTTCTTTAAATCCAAACACACCACAGTTTCATTGCCTATATCTCCTAAACGGTTGGCTTAATTGAAAAAACACCAAGAATAAAACATTTCTCAAATTTTGTGTGCAACATGAAAATTTTATTAAAATAGGGATTCCCATTGTACATTTAAAAACTGACTTCCATATTCGAAAATGGCATCGGTTTTTTTGGAAATGGAATACCCATAAAAACCTGTCACAAAAAAGCACAATAATTCTTCCATTGAAAGTACACAGTCAGATTTGCTCTTTAGAAGTTTCCTAATGATTCACTTTAGATGAGACACCCATTATTTACTTGTAATAGCTCAGTATTAATGGTAAATGGTAACAGAATAAGGGAGTATGATTTCAACCGCAAGGAAACTTTAAAAATGATTAAGGAGGTTTGGAAGCTTCCTACTAAGATTGCCCTCGTAAAATGGAGCAAAAGCCGACGCACGATGCATTTTCTCACTGTCATCTCCTTACAGGTCCATTAAGAAAGTTCAATAAGTCTTAATAAAATTAAGTAAACACTCTCTGAAAGCTTTAGTAAGACATCGCTTTTGTTCTCTTCATAATTACATTCGCCTAAGAAAATAATTGACCCATCATTCTTTTCATTTCTTTAGCGTCCTCACTTTCAGATTCTATTTTTTTTTTCTTTGCACGTAAAATTAAATTAGCATTTGAAAAGTAATATATCCTACTTTTTCCTATTTTCTAGTCTCATCTATCTTGCTGCTATTTTTCGATCTAATTTAGATAATACAGTTTAAAGAAAGAACTAAAGAGGGGCAACTTCATGAGATAATCTATGTTGACATACCAATATTATGCTGTCTATAAAAGCTGAAAAGTAATTATAACAACAGATAATACTAAAAATATTTAGGTTAAATTAAATTATTTTCTTTAATGTAAAGTTCAGCTATTATCTTAAATAATATATGGATTATTCTGAATGAGTTGTCATTTGCCAGACGAATTGGAAGCCCTAAGGTGGAAGAAGCGAGAAGATTTATTCCTATGACTTTACATGCCCAGTGGCTTGCTAATTAAGATACCTGTTACAATGGGTTAAATTTATTAAAGGCTGTCCTTTTTATCTCCTTTTGCTTTGATTGATTTACAATATATGTTAATGATTTTTTATGGCGATCCTATATCTTTTCCTTAAAGTCTTAAACTACTGCGCCTATGTTCTTTCTATTCCTAGAAACATCCAACCCTTCTTAATCAAAGTTACCTTAAATGTTAGGAGAGAAAAACCATATTTGCAAAGCATTGTGAGGAAAAATTAGTAAACATTCCAAGGAGCTTTAGCTGTGACGCAGATATAATTTTAAATTTGAATATTTCGCTGTTAGTTATAGATGCTTGAAATAAAAGTTAATAAATAAAATGGGCTGCTATGGGCTCCAAAATGGCTCCCAACTATGCTAACATTTTTATGGGGGAGGTGGAAACCAAACTACTTTCCACGTCTCCCTTAAAGCCGTTGGTCTGGCTGCGATATATTGATGATATTTTCCTGATCTGGCCACACAACGAAGACTCACTCTTATCTTTTATCACCCATTCCAACTCCATCCACCCCTCCATCAAGTTTTCTCACAATTACTCTATCAGGACAGTTTCTTTTTTGGATGTCTCTATCTCTATCACTAACAATAAATTGTCTACTAATCTCTATAAGAAGCCCACTGATCAACACCAGTACTTACACTATGACAGCTGCCATCCGCGCCATTGCAAGGATAACATCCCATTAGGTCAGTTAACTCGCATCCATAGAATATGCACTAATCAGTCTGACAAGGACTTCCATGCTAATGCCCTTACCCACTCCCTAAAAGCAAGAGGCTACCCCAAATCTGTCATACGCGCTTCTATCTATAAACATCGCAATTCTCGTTCTAACAACAACCCCAAACCTTCTCCAGCCATGACAACACCTACATTAGTTCTTCCCCATCATCCAACCCTCAATAGTATTAAAAATGTCGTAAGGAAATATCAACATATTATTGACAATTCTCCTCTTCTCCACTCCATTCTACCAGAACCATCAAAAGTTTATTTTAAACGGACATTTAAGTTTAAAGATATTCTGGTCCATGCTGATATTACCAAACCACGCACTTCCACTAAGGGATGTTCTCCTTGCAATGCAAAGCGTTGTGGTGTTTGTCATTTTCTTAACTCTGCTACCTCCATTTCCAGCAGTGCCTCCTCCTTTACTTTCAAGATTAACCAGAACCTGACCTGCACTTCTCACAACTTAATTTACCGGTTACATTGCAAAGTATGCCAGAAACAGTACGTTGGAGAGACAGGCAATACCATACGCTCCAGATTTGCCGGACATAAGTTTGATATTCTTAGCAATGCTGACACCCCTGTCGCTAAACACTTTAATTCCCCTGGTCACTCTTTACAGGCCATCAGCATTTATATTCTTCGTAGTAACTTCCATAACAAAAAAGAAAGAAAGCAATTCGAGTCTTTTCTTATTTGGAAATTTAATTCCCTCACCCCTAATGGCATTAACCTTAGCAAAGGCACCATTCCCTCATTACCTTTCCCATATTCCTCTTCAACTTCAGCTATTCCCTAATTTGTCGCAGGCTCTCTGGGCCTTTTTTCTTCTTTCTTTCTTTATCTTTTTTTATCTTTTCTCAGTTTTAATGTTCTGTCATATCTCTCTACTCCTATGTTCATTTTGTGTCCGTCCATATACTCTTTTTTTCATAGGCTATCTGTACTCTTTTATTTTAGTGACTTTTTTATTATGCGATACTATTTTACAGGGTGACTAGCGACCGGGCTTTGTCTAAATAATTGTGTAACCGGGAACGGTCAGGGATTTTTTCAGGGATAATTTTTTTTTTTTTTTTTCCCAGGGGATTTTACAAAATCGTTTTGCTAGACACCCTATCATTCTTTAATTTTTTTATAATTTTAATTTTGTATGTGTTATCCTATTGCATTATTTTTCGTCGCCCTCAGATTACCTCCTATTTGTCCTCCTTCCTGGCCTATCCCAGCACGTCTTCAAATTCCTCTTCTGCTTTTTCAGCCAATACCGTCTCACTGTTCCCTATGCCAACTATATATAAAGGCGTCCTTTAGTACTTTTTTCATAACTTCAGGATAATTCTCTAATATTCTAATTGCCTTTAGAGAATTATCCTTTTTGCTTTGATAAAGGATAGTCTCTATCCGAAACGTCAGCTTTTTATTTGATTTTATAGTTTTATTTTGATTTTACTTATTATTATTATTTATTATTTATCATTATTTTGTTATTTGTTAATTATTATTTTATTTTTCATTTTTATTTATTAACTATTATTTATTGTATTCCAGGGTTTTTGTGTCTCGTCCTTTTCTCTTATAATTATCCGTTCATGCTTGAAATAAACAATGGAAATTCCTTTGATTTTTTTCCCGTAGCCAACGAGAAAGACAGGCCCCCGACGCGGAAAAGTCAATCCGGTCAACAATATAACCTTCACTGTTATCAACAAACGAAAAAATATTGATTGTTAAAATCCAAGATGGAAACAATGAAGATTACATTGTTATTTGGATTAGTATAGTCAGGTGACTTTTCCGCACCGACCCTATCTTTCTCGTTGGCTACGTTCTATCTACACTTATGCCGATTTTATTGCTTCACGTTCGAACACAAAACAATACAAATCATTTGTCTCGTGCAAACGTGCAGATGCACTACAATTATTAGAATAATAACATGAATATTTGAGGTAGACTCAGTGTAAATAGTGTCAGGGGAGTACGTAAAAAATTGCAAACACAAGATAATAATTCATGTGGCGTCTATTATAAATTTATTGTACGTTAGACATAGATCTGTACTTCTCGCGTATAATTAAACTATTTTTAACAAATGGCCTAAGGCGGCGTTCACTCTGCGAATCATGATTCACGAATCATCTTTCTTGAATGATGATTCGACGGATCATGATTGTCGATCGAGAAGTGCTCACACTGCACGTACGCTAAAGTGATGGATCAACACCACCTAGCGAGCGACAGTTGTGCGATTCCTTTTCTAAAATGGCTGCTGAAGAAATGTGTGTTGAGGGCACTGACCTCTATATAACCAGGTTATATAGAGGTCAGTGGTTGAGGGTATAGTGAAAAATCTAGGTCGAGGGTCCAGAGCCTCGTTTCGAACATAACTCGACGCGAACGACGTTTCGGAAACGTCGTTGAGCAGATCATCATTCGCGAGAACGAATCACAATCCGACAAATGTCGTTCCGTTCACATTGGACTTCTCGATCATGATCCAAACGTGCAGTGTGAACGAGGTATAAGAGCAATTACTTATTGTTAACATTAGGCCGAACACTTAATTAGCTTTAGACTATATATAATAGGTCTAATATTAACCATATACTGATAACAATAGTCCTAACATTAATTAGCCGTTTTTAACAATGCATCTATCATTAATTAGCCATTTTTATCAATCGCCCTAAAAGCAAATACCTATTGTTAACATTAGACTGAACACTAATTAGTTTTACACTAATAGGCCTAATATTAATCACCTACTGATGACAATAACTCTAACATTAATTAGCCGTATTTAAGAAAAATCCTAAACATTTATTAGCCATATTTAACAATAGGCCTAAGCATTATTAGCTATTAATAATAAGCGTTTCATTAATTAGCTATTTATAACGATAGGCCTATCAGTAATTAGATACTGTCTATAACAGGTCTAATTGTAAATAATTATTGACATAACAGGCCTAACAACAGTACGTGTACACAAATCCAGAGATCCACTTATGCATCACTGCTTAATATACAAGTCAATCAACATGCGAAAATTAGCAGACGATTCCCTATAGTCGATCAAAATGTTTACAAGATTGTTATTTCATTTTTTATTTTATTTATTTATTTCTTGATAGTTTTGTCGTCCACCTTTAATGAATTATTAAAAGGAAAGGAGCGCGTGCCTTGACTAAGCTTCATTACAGGGACGTGTTCCAAGCTGACATCAACAATGCTTAAATGATAAACAAAAAGTAACACTGTATTCACTTATGACTCTTCAGTACGAATCTATTGATATGGTACATGTCCTCAGTTGATATTCTTAACATTGTGCACGTGCTTGAAGGGGCCCACGAAAGTGCATCAAAAGTTGATACATCGGAGTTACATTCATCCGTTTTCAAGTTAACGTGCAAACAAAGGACGACTGGACATACAAACGTACCAATTGTATTCTTATATACAGGATGAGGCATTTATGTTGAGACAACTGAATATCTCGGAAATTAAGCATTGTACGAAAAACTGTCCAAATTCAAAAGTGAATTATTTCGCGGGGGAAATCCATTAGTTAAAAAGTTACCCCCCTCCTTGTGAGGGGGGCTGAGGGGAGGGAGTAATTTTGAAATCTTAAATAGGAACCCCTGTTTTTAATGGTATATTCAGATTGTGCACAATATTCGAGAAATGTTTTGTTCTTGGTGTTTTTTCAAATGATCCAACCGTTTAGGAGATAGAGGCCTTGAAAGTGTGGAACTTTTAAAATTTTGAACCCAATTTATTGATAAAGACAAAGAGATAGAGAGCAACATCAATTGGCGATTTCAATGATGTTGCTTCTCGAGAACTGTATAGCACTTTACATTAATGTCACTTATGTATCATAATTGAACGAAATATTTGCAGATGATCGAAATCTTTTTGACAGAAATAACCTAAACTGCACCAATATGAATCAAATTTCTACTTTTTAATGGTCTTTAAGAATCCGAAGTCAGAATTTCAAAAATCTAATATATTTCAATACACACGCATAAACTCTGTCTCCATAGGACTGCTACCCCCAAAAGTTTACTTGTGCACTAAAAAATATTGGATTTTTGAAATTCTGACTTGATATTCTTAAAGAACATTAAAAAGTAGATTAGGAATTTCTGTAAGATCCACTCTCTGTCTCTTTGTCTTCATCGGTAAAATTGGGTTCAAAACTTTAAAAGTTCCACACTTTCAGGGCCTCTGTCTCCCAAACGGTTGGATTTTAGAACCGACTGTGTTCAGGGATTTCTATTAGTTGTGCTGCTTTCTAATGCAATTCCAAGACTGCATCAGTGTGATGAATGTTTGTACTTAGCTTGCAAATAAAGAATTGGCACTGTCATAACCACTAAGATATATTAATTTTTATCAACAATAATCATACTAAGAACTCGCTTGAACATTAAAGCATTTTTTATTGGACTTCAGAGATTATGCATTTTAAACAGCATTTAACGTGCACCGCAGGGCATTTACGGTATAAATCTCTATTCTCGAATTTCTTCATCGCTGAAAAGGTGAACACCATTTGAGATGGTCTTACTCTAATTTTAGAGCAAACTTCCTTCCTTCAAGAGGTGTTATTTTCACACTTTGCACGTATCCTTCGTCTAAGAGGTAAATTGATAATTTCATTTGATTTCATTGCCATATGTTGTTGGATGACATTATTTAAGATTATATCGTCCAATATTAGGAGATTCTCCGATTGACTCCCCGAAAGAACGTTTCTGGTTCTTTAAAACATTCTTAATATGCAATTTCTCCGTGATGATCTCACATCGTAAAAATCATCTATTCTTCACTCTGTTTTATTTACATGCTTCACTCATGTGCCACTGCGGAAGTGGAGCTGAAAATTGTCCACGCTTGTAACGTGGAAGCGTGAATAATTAAAGCATAAGTACAGATCAGGTGTGTAAAAGTTTGCAATAAAGAGTAAAGTTTATTAATCGTACTGATCATAACAAACAAAGCTTAATAAATTCTTCTTTGAATTGATAGGAAAAACAGCTGACTTGGCTGAGTAGAATAATCTTTCTACGAACTCAAATATTATGTCCAAATAGGTAAGTAAATTTCAATTTGAATTAATTAGCTATTAAGCAGGACTTTAACTTGATACATGTAAAGCACAGAACCATTAATACAAAGTCCAGCAAAGTACGATTACGTAAGTAATTTTTTTGTTCCTCTTCTTTCAGGTCCAGCTTCTTCTGCCGTCGCCGCTATTTCAGTCAACGATGAAGGCTCCTCCTCTGCTGAGATGGTCTGCTGCTTTCAATTCAACGTCCAGGCTCTTCCGGGAATTGCTGCTCCGCTAGGCCTTCCCGACGCTCCACCAAATAAGAATTCCAAAAAGACAAATAAACCATAATTAGGCAATAATGTATACAATCCTAATTAAATCCATGCAGTTAGATATAACGCCTTGTATCTTGCATTTTTCAATAAAATCCAATGTTCCAATTAATCCAATAATATTTAATCAAATAAAATATTTAATGCCCTCCAATACGCAATACGGGCTTTCACTTCAAACAACTTCACTCAAAGGCCGGGAAAAAATTACAAGATAAATATCAACTCATAATTTTTTTTCAAAGCATAAAAACATAGAATAATAAGATATCCTTTAATATGCAATACGGGCTTTCAAACTCAGCTTATTTCAATATTCTTAAATTCCTGCGACGCCTCCTGGCTGGCAATCCAGTACCATAATATTAAGTATATTTATACAGCGCAACAGCTGAACCCATAGCTCCGCTTCACTTTAACTTATTCCAGATACTGAAGCAAGATAAATTCCAGCCGATAGATAAATTTTCATTGCAATAATCTCTTGGCCCGAACTAGCACAACAAACTCCTTAGCGCACAAACAACAAAAAGATTTAGCACTCGAATTCTTCCGTTGGCTTGACAAATTGTCGCTGAGAATTTTTTTCCCCACAGTAGTTCGCTCGTATAAAACCACCTACTCCGGTGTCTATAAAGACATCTAGGCTATACGGGAATATTCCATATACCTGCACACTGCATGCCATTAATTTCAACTCGCCAAAAATTTGCTGACTGTCGCGCGTTACTGCTATACGACAGCAGGCCATATGAAATAGGTATAAACTGCCCAAAAATAATTGATTGTTCGTTACAGTATAATATGACAAAAAGTCATTACCGCTAATTCCTGATACGACGGGCTCAGTCAGCCCTACGAAAGTAGTAGGTCGACTATCCGCACACTCTATCTGTCGGGATTCCTCTCCTACTCGTAACGGCTGCTGGGCTTTCCCGCGACGCTCGCTTGAATCCAGAAAACACAAATTATTAACTTCATACTTGTATTTCGCCTTGCCTCGTTTGGCGAATCTGCTGTAATTCAATTCAGCGTGGGAGACATTCTTCTCTCCTGCCACTCCACCGCAAAGCGTTGAAATAGGGCTAATAATCGTGCCCTTAGCTCTCGCCCGTTCCTCCGTATCCTTTAGCGGCCAAACATCGTCTGATTTTAGTCACGCTCCCTTTTCTCTCTCGTGGCTCCGTCTCACGCCTCGCGCGACTCGCACGAACGATCCATTTTTCTTTCCGGGGGGGGGGGGGGGGCCCCCTGGCTGGCTTTCCTTAAATTGGTTATTAACGAATATTCGGGTCGCGGAATTTCTTTTTCTTTTCGAATCGGGTTCCGAATTCCGTGACAACGCTGTTTTGTTTACATGTAAACCTTTTTCTCCATTGATGTTGATAATTAATTGGTGTTCATCATAAAACGAATTTCCGAAAATGAATGAGCCACCAAACAAAAGAAGTCACGTGATTTCGCCAGAGCATGGGAACGGCAAAGAGAAGCAGAACGCCTTAGAAGAGTGAGGCTGTCCATTGAGAAAACATTGGAGTACCCAGCCACAGGAAGTGAAAGAGAAAGATAGTCTCGTGCGAACAACGTCCAGCAGTGTTTGAAGCCGACGATGGAGAACCGCCATTTGAGCGAGATTCATGCATCTATTCAAGTATGGGGAACAAATTACAGCACATGTCAATTTTGAGTGATTCAGTGATTTACCACTTGCTGTTTCCTCATGGAAGATAAATTTCAGGAGTCCTGAAGGCACCAAAGTTAGCATGTTAGCCTTCTACTCCTACAAGCTGTAAGAATGGCACGACTGTTTAATCCGATGTTGCACGCGGGAAAACTTACTCAGCAGTATATTGTAGACGCGTTTTTAAAAGTAGAAGGAGGCCAGTTTCACTGGGTGAAACAAAATCAGAAGACTTTGAGGGTGGAGACTTACCTTGGCTTAATGGATTTCCTTTATAATCAGGCTGATAACATTAATATGAAAGCAGGAAATGTCTATGTGTTACCTACGTCATTTTCCGACAGCAAACCGGCATTGCAGCAAAACTACCAAGATGCAATGGCCATGGTGGCCAAATTAGGGAAACCAGATCTCTAAATCCCATTCACATGCAATCCAAATTGGACTAAAATAACAGAACACTGGCTCCGTACGAAACTTCGATGGGCATACCCGACATCGTCGCGACAGTCTTTTGGTTGAAATTGAAGACGTTTGTCGACGAGCTGACTAAAAACTTGGTGCTGGGGAAAGTGGTGGCATGGATGAACGTCATTGAGTTCCAGAAAAGAGGTAATGAATTACTTCAGACAAACGAATATAAAATGGCATGATTCTCGAAGGCAATTATTTGAATGTATCCATTTCTTTCAGGCTTGCCTCATTGTCACATGCTGCTAATCCTGGACCAGGAAGATAAAACTATTGAGGAGTCAGATGTGAACAATATCGTAGCAGCCAAAATTCCCGATCCACAAGGTGCTTTATGAAATAATTGCCCGATCCATGATTCATGGTCCCTGTGAAGAATTGAATTTGAGATCACCTTGCATGGCTGAAAGAGATAAGAAGCTGATTTGCACAAAGGGATTCCCCAAGCAATTCAACACAAGCACGAAGATGAATACTGACGGATATCGGCAGTATCAGAGAAGAAATAACGGAGGAACATAAAAAGGAAGATCATGAATTCGATAACCGCTTTGTCGTGCCCTACAACCCATACATCTCCAGAAAATACATCTCTCACATCAACGTTGAAGTCTGCTCATCCATCAAGTCTGCTCATCCATCAAATACATTTAAAAGGGACATGATTGCGCAGTCATAACGATGTCTTCAGTGGGGAATGCTGTCTACAACTGGGACGAAGTGCAGGCGTATTTAGATGCAAATTATATTGGGGGCATCTGAAGCCATATGGAGAAGTCGCGAGTACAAGTTGGGGAAGAAATCCCACTACGGGATTCTATGAGCTTTGCAATTGCCTTCCTACCAAACCGTTGTTTTTACATGAGGGTTCCGAAAAATTCAACTATTCGAGAAAGCGGAGTGAAAAGGAACGTCACTCACTGCTTGGTTTCGCCTTAATAAAGAAAACGCGGCTAAAGAAAAAGAAGATCCAACAAAGCAAAACACTGAGGAATACTATACTCCGAAATGTCTTACCATTACGTACTTCACAAAGGCGACATGACTTGGAGGAAAAGGAAAACAAAAGGGAAAACAGGATCCTATCTAGAATGTATTCAGTTTCACCTAAAAAAATGGAATTATTTGCCTTGCCCACATTACTGCATCACGTCAGAGGTATGTTACTCTGATTGAGATGATTTGTGAAGGTATTTACAAATGTACTCAAAATTAATTCAATTATTTATATATGTAGGGGCTACAACCTACGAAGATCACAAGACAATCGGCGAAGATGAATCGGCGTTCCCGACTTTCACAGATGCTGCAAAAGCAATGACACTTCCTTAGAATGACGAAGAATGGAATAAAGTCATGGAGGAGGCATCCTTATTTCAAATGCCTGTCCAACTACGAATGTTCTTGTTACAATATTTGTTTACTGCGGCCCAACCGATCCAGACAAACTATATATAAATTTCAAGGTGCACCTTATGGAAGATTTTTTCGTGACCGCAGCGCCAGCTTAACCGAAGCACTACCATTACGGAGCATAGAGGAACATTTGAAGCAATTCGGTAGTACCTGTAAGCAATAATTGAAAACGACCTGATCGACTGCGCTGCAAATAAGGAGGAAGCCAAGGCTTTAGTGGCAATATTAAATCCTGGAGAGAAGAACGCCTTTGAAACCGTTATGAACTCCGTTAAAGGATTCTCAAGTCAAAAGTGCTTCTTTTTATCTGGTGCTGGAGGTTCTGGCGAAATATTTGTTATGAAGTCCTTATTTCAGCAATGCTTGGTCGCAGGGACCGCGTTAAGAACGTCCTCCTATTGGACTCGCGGCCACGCAAATGAAACACGGCCAATCTGTCCATGCGGGTTTTGGGATACCTATAAAGGTAAATAAGAATACTTACTCCCGTATAAGACAGAATACTCCAGATGCAAAAACACTCATCGATACGAAGCTTATCATTTGGGATGAATTATCCTTGTCCCACATTGATCTCTTCAAATGCGTCGATCGAAGTTTAACAGATCTAAGAAACAATGATGTGCCATTCGGAGGAATGGCAATTGTAGTGAGTGGCAACAAGCTCCCGTTGTTCCCCGTGGGACCCGCGTACATATTGTTGTAGGCAACGTAAAGTCGGACAAAAGCTTATGGAGCAGATTTGAAAAGTTGGAATTGACACAAAACATGAGAGTTAGTCGAGAGAGAAAACTTGTTCTCCGACTTTCTTCTTCGTGTAGGATCTGCTGTGGACGAGCATGGACAAATTCAAGATCACGTACATATTGATGAGGTCATGATCACAGATGACATAATTACGGAGATCTTTGGAGAAGATACCAATAGCTTATCCACAGAACATTTGGCTTCTCGCGCTATTCTCTGCCCCAAAAATCAAAACACCGTGGAGATGAACGAGCTAATACTGAATAAGCTGCGAGGGGAAGCAAAGACGTATAGAAGCTTCGACGACGTGGAGTGCGACAAGGAAGAGACAAAACTACCCGTCCATAATTCCAGTGGGATTGCCATCTTACATATTTCGCCTCAAGAAAGGCTGCTATGTCATGCTTCTTCGAAATTTGTGTGAATCCAAAAAATGGACTGTGTAATGGTACCCAATTTATTGTGGAAAGGCTGGGATTTAGTGTTATTCGGGAGCAAACGAAGGAGCAACGGTGTTCATTCCAAGGGTGTGATTGGACACGGACGGCAACTTGCCATTCAAGCTGAAACGAAAACAATTTCCCCTTCGCCTCAGCTATTCGATGACTATTTCAAAAGCACAAGGACAAACATTGCGTGAGTTCAAATAACCCCATCTGCCCGGAAAAAATGAACTAATCACTCGTTTGAGATTACTCGTTGGGTACTGAACGTGAGAAGAAGCTGAAGAACAATATGTGTATAGAAATGAACGCTGCCGAACACAGTCAGTATTCAAAAGTTTAAATGTAAACAAAAACTTAATAATTATTATTGTGCTTATTATTTTTTTAAAACGGTTAACTGAAGAAGAATTGTATTAATACGAGTATATTTTTTATTGCATATTCAAGAAAGTTCAGGCAATTGTCATCATTGGAAATGGGTTTAGAACACAGACAGGTCAGGCAATAATATTAGACCTCGCCCTGTGAAGTATATATCACATCGACGCACTACAAAACAAACAACAAGCAGAACTGAATTTAAAAGGCAGAAGAGTGGAAGCCAGTTATAAATTTCTACTGCCAAGACCTGACGATGTTGTCATTTCACCAACCGATTGGCCGCGCTTGAAAGCCGCAGAATACAATCTCCCCGGCAGGCGTTGTGTATTTGCCAGCGGACTACCCTATGCTGAACTCCCAAGAATAATAAAACATTGAACGAACGTTCATCAATGGTACTTCTCGTACGACCAAGAACACTGTGTATTTCTGAATGAGTGTTTAAATGTAAGAGTGATTAACGCCAAAGAGTTTCTAAACCCGCTGACGGAGTCAGACTAGTGAAACCCCATATTCAGATACGATGAGAAAAAAATGTATTTCAATGTGCAACAGACGGCGAGAGGCCTTGCACAGCTCATCGAGCGAAAACACTTCACGAACCGATGGACACTGCTGAACAGTGAAACGAGCACAGTGAACACCTAAGTACGCACATGAACAGACTAGTGAAAATTTTTTATTATTATGTGTAACTGAAACCGTGTAAAATAGAACAAACGTATGAAAAAATAAAACAATCTCAGCGACCATGCAAGGCAAGCGTTCAAACTTTTTATTTACGACACTGAAAAACTTTGGCAGTCAACGTAATGCAATATTTTAAAAAATTAAAAGGTAATGTGAAAAAACAGTAGTCATAAACGTATGTATGTACGTGTAAAAAATATAAACTTGTGTATATGTGATCAGAAAAATACGGACTATCTCAACAGCATCATTAACAATCATTGTAAGAAAAAGCCGCCGCCGTCGCCGCCATAACTAAAAACTTGTGCTATAAACACAAAACCTTTGCATCCTTTTTAACCCAAACCCTGAACCCTCAAATAAAAAAACTTCACCTCACCCACCATTTCTTTGTCGATGTTCATTACACACTTTTTTAAAAACATTATGAACTGTCAGGTGACTTAGCAAGTTAAATTAGAATGTATGAACGTAAAAATCTTAAAACTTGATTTTGTAAGTAAGAATGAATTAATTAACTTAAACTTAATGAATGAAAAAAAAAATCCATCAGTGATCAAGTAAACAAAGAGTTAAAATTTTTTATTTAAATCACAGGTAAAAAGAGGGAAATCACATAAAGGTAAAAAATGATGATGACCCAATAAAAGTTCCACCACAATGGAAACACAAAAACTTAAAAAAATCAGTGAAGCGTGGTTCCCACTGGCAGAAAACAAAAGAGCAGAAACCAGGGCGTATTTTTTTCTTCCTTTTTACTTTCTGCTCCTGCAGGTGTCCCACATGGCAGAAACTCAAAAGGATAAGATAGCAGAAGTTTTGCCCAACACAAATGCACTGCACCGAAGCCGTCGATCGATCTAAACAGTCGGCTTCGATGCACACAGTACGTACACAGTTCGTTCATTCCTCAACAATCATCACATCGAATTTTTGCATTCAATTGTTGTTTATTCAATTTACTTTGACTAATTAATTAATAAATGTATATTTCGCACCTCTTCTATTAGCGCTTCTACATCAATTTTCTTTCTCGGCCTCTTCACCTTTGTGAGCTGAGTGTCCGACATTTTTATTTTGTGAGAGAGAGAGAGAGAGAGAGAGAGAGGACGTCACTGTGACGTCACTGCAGAGATCGTTTTCTATTGGCTGAGCAATCGTTTCTGCCCTGCTTGTGACACAAAAGTTGAACTCAACCCAACTCTAAAAAGCAGAAATTTTCAGTCGGGCAGAAGAGACAAAAACAGGAAGTGACATCATACAATTTTTCTACTTTGTGGTTTCTGCCGTTGTTTTTACGCATGTGGGAACCACGCTTAAAGGTTAAAAAATATGGGAGAGGAATCAAAAACAATAAAAAAGGGAGGGGAGGGAAAATAAGCGGCAGTGAACTCGCGCCACTTTCCCCTTCTGCACCTACACCCAGCGAAGGTGACGTCAGTAAGGGGTCAATAGCTGTGGGCTTCACTGCCAATGGGAGGCTGCTAAGAAACAAGGGGCATGGGGCGCTTCACGGCGTGGCACACAAAACACCTTTGGGCAAGAACGGGGAGGCGGAAGCTGCTACGTCAGCCAGCACCACACACAAAATTATGAAAGGCATTCATAATTCATAATCAATGCAAAAATCACCCCCTCCACATCAAAAATTATAAAAAACATATTTAATTCAATTTTTAATAAAGGGGGTGGGGTTTTTAATTAAAAATTACATCTGTAGGCGTGGCCAGGTGTAAAAACAATGGGACACCCCCTCCACATTCCATTCCCGCTAGATACGGACACGTACTGCTGCTCATGCCAAAATCATGGTCAATCATGTAATAAAAAGAACAAAAACACATTGCATAAAGTAATGTGACTTGTTTTTCATGAAACGTGCAAATGTTACAATAAGTGTTCAAATTGACTCCTTCTACCATGAACGCATGCTTCACCACGTCGCCGCATAGATTGACGTACACATTCAAAAATTTCTGGTTCTTTGCGAATCTTTTCGGAAATGAACTCGCCCAAACGATTATGTCGTGTAGTGGTGGAATTGTACAACTCAGAGGTCTTCTCCTGAGACCCGAAAAGTATCTATCCAAACAACAGTTTCCTGCAGGTAGGATTTCAACATTTTCTATCTCAAAAACAGTGTCCAGAGAAAAAAATGAAACAGAAAAATGTTATTAGATATGATTCCTCTATCACCTCCCCTCAAGTTAGCACACGTTATTCGAGAACACCCTATATATTGTTGGTGAATTGTGTGTTTATATCATTGTTGATACATATACGACGGGCCTATTGTTGCACAAACTTTGTCTTACATTGTTTATGTATAAAGATTTAAATACCCTCTGAAATAAATTAAAGACAAAATTAAAGAGAGTATCAAAAAAACCGACTTTGATAAAACTTTCACTATCGTCTATTATATCAGTCCATATCTTGAAAACTACTGAACCGATTTTAATGAAATTTGACTGTTCCCTAATTTGAAAGATACTTAATGCAATAAAAAAGAAGTATTGCAATTCGATTTCTAGTTTCTGAGAAATACGTGGACAAACATGCATACACGCACTTATGAAATTTGGCACACCACTTTAGAAGCCCACATGGACTAACACATACGAATATTGTGCAATTCCAACAATATTATATACATACAAGTCGAAGTCTGTTAAAAATGGGGGGATAAAGACACTGCCTGTCTATTTTTGCACAAACTTTACCTCGCATTGTTGGTCATGAGATATATTGTTGTT
Source organism: Rhysida immarginata (assembly GCA_023313115.1). Taxonomy (NCBI): domain Eukaryota; kingdom Metazoa; phylum Arthropoda; class Chilopoda; order Scolopendromorpha; family Scolopendridae; genus Rhysida; species Rhysida immarginata. The sequence goes on from JAHWFO010097618.1 coordinate 785,996, forward strand.
CCGTGCATATTGTTGGTGAGACACCTATTAATATGCAAAACTATCATTTTGAGTATCGATTATTATCGATAATTATTATTTTTTCTAAATCTCAGGTAGACAGTGACCTTCCTCTTGCAAAATTGTGCAAAATTTCATCAAGATCAGAATAAAACTGTAGATTTATATAAGAAACAAACAAACAAACAAGCTACCCATAAACTTTTTTTTATATATATAGACTAGCAGAGGCACCCAGCGTTGCCTGGGATAATTACAGATGTAGGTAAGCACAATAGCCTCATGAAGTTAACAACCTAATAATTCTAGTTGTTTTTCAGGATTTCTACATTTTCCTGCTGTAGACGAAGCTCCCGTTGTTCAGATGTTTCCGACGCCCGGATAACGTTTTCTCTGTTAGCTTCTCTGATCGATACTTGTTCTTTTTTTCAGTGCCATTTCGAAAGATATGAATTAATAGGTATTTAAGGACTATTAAATAGCACAATACTGTGTGGTTGTTGCTCTGAAGAATCAACCTGATATATGTTTTCTTATCGATTATGTTTTAAACTGTTCCCCAAAAATGACCGGCGTCCTTATTCGCACTTTCAGCGGCATGTAGGTGGCAGCACTTGTAAAACAAAATGGATACGCAGATGGGTACTGTCGAAGTGAATTAACGAAGCAATATCCTCTTCAAAATCACTTTGGCCCAGATTTTTGACTCTGTAAGGGCAAAAAAGAAGTTTATCAAAGGGGAAGCTGTTTTTTTTTATAGAAAGCACATTATATACTGTTGAATCATACGGAAACAAGCCTCAGACTAATTTGGTGTTCAACTTCTACTTTCAGACAAGTGCAGTAAATGTAAAGCCTCACGAAATAAATGTCAACATCAAAGAAAAAGGAATGTTCAGTTGCAAAAGATTATGCAAGCTGGGATTTCCGAACAGTTTAAGCAATGCATAGCAATTGATGATCTATATTAATAAGTAACTTCATAGAATATTTACACATGCAATTAATAAAACATGCTACCAATAAAAGCGCCCTGAAATTAACATAGCATTATGAAATTGTTGCAAAAATGACGTTATTAAAGAGATAATAGCTTATGAGTGGAACAATATTAATACAAAAAACAATTTTTTTATAATGGCAGTTCAAGAACTGGAAAGCTCCAGTTGCACTGATGTCGAACAACTTTGGAGCAAGATGAAAAAGAATGCCATTTTTGTCATCCTATAAAATTTGAAAAACTATGCGTTGTTAGTGGACCCCAAGGAAATAATTTCCAGCTAACTTAAGAGAGGCAAGAAACAGTTCGGAGGACATTACTAAAAAATTTCCTAACATCAGCTTTGTAAGTGTAAAAGAAGGGAAAACAAAGAAAAGTGCCTCTTCAACACTGCTTGAGCACCTTGCATGGTGTGACACCCTGTTGCAGAACCTATCTGAACATATAGTCACGCTTTTTCATGGCATGTGTACTGGGAAAGTGGGTCTAGAAGAACTAAAATCCACATTTAAAAAGTATTCATCTGATATACTTACATCTAAAAATGTTTCTGTGAAAAAATCATGACAAGACAGAACTTTCAGCATTTTTGTTAAATAACAATGTCACAAGGTAAGACTGTGGATGTACAGAAGAAAACTGCGAATCGCCGGTTCTGGGTTACGAAATTTTCACGTATAGCAACAGAAACCCTGATTGGGTTAAGCAAATCATTCGTATACTAAAATTAACTCTTAAAGGAAACATTGCTAGAGATTATGGTAAAAGTTATGAAGATATTGCGTTTAATTTTTTTTTACTTCCAGCCTAGGATCAAATCGTAGGACTCACAAAATTTCTAGAATTTCTCTCGATGGAAGACTGTATGAAAACAATAACCCTGAAGTATTAATTGGAATCAAATTTATTATAAGGCGACATTCTTGAAATTCAATATTATATTGTATAATCTCACATGGAAAGTAGAAGCCCCTTTCTTAAACATACATAGCATTTCTAATGTGTTTCCCAATTTTTAAACGAATTCCCCACGTTTTTCCTCATTCATCTTTTTTAAAACTATCAATAGCAGTTTTCTTTTCTTTACTTGGAGTTACATCCCATAACATGACAATATTATTAACTGCTTTTTTTTTGTTTTGTTTTCCATGAGAAATTTATAACTGCACTTGGGTATTGCAGTTGAAAACACAGCAGCGACAGTAGTGAGTACCCATTTCAAGTGCATTAGGGGGTAATACTATTTTTTTCCGCATGGTGGCAGATACCTCTACTAGATGCGCGAATATAACCAACCCACTGGAGGAGGAAGAGGAAGCTACCGTCGCGTCTGGAAGGTTCTATACTGTTCAAGGGTTTCAAACACACAAAATTTCGCCAATTGTCTGAACATTTGTTAGGGAGTAGAAGGGAGACACGTGTATCACTTTGCCTCCTTGAAAGAGATTGCCCTGTCTGCATCGTCTGTTATACTTATTTCCTGCTCAATTTGCATCTGTGTGCTCTGGAATTCCAAAGAATAGAGTGGGGTTGTTCACTACTTGGTAATCTGTTGATGGAATTTGTATTCTGCTCTCGATATCTTGAATCAAAACGTGGGGATTCATCAATTTAGTCCAGTCTAGCAGTCGCCGTTTTCTCTTTTGACACGCTTGCATCCTCCACGACCGCCTGGGAACTTTGACGACCACATCGAATTCTATGCATTGTAAAAATTTCAATTTTTTATTTTATAATTCGCAAACTTGGAATGGAATCTTCATTGCATGACTTAACGAACGTTATGTATACAGGGCCAGTCAAAATAATGGACCCGGTTTCAGAAGTTTACTTTGTGAAATCTAATGAATATATGGTATTGTGAGACATGTGCTACGAAATATAAACGTTCAAAGTTTACTTCAAACACATCAAGTCACATCACATCATATTCCTGCTGTTCTATGTGAACGCCATGCATAACCCGACACCCATATCAAGTCGATAGTCCAACCTCCTGCAAACCTTTCGTAGCATGTCGCGATCAACATCAGCAATGGCTGTGTGAGGGCACGCAGGTCATCCAATGTTATTGGCAGTGGTCGTATGTACAAACCCCCACAGGAAGAAATAACATAGGGTCAAGTCGGGGGAACGAGCTGGCCAACGAACGAGAGGTCGATGCCCCAGAGATGCGCGGTCTATCCAACGTTGTTCCAATGCCCCAAAAGCCCTCGTTGGAAAGTGAAAACTCTGCGTGGAAAGATAACCTTTAGAAGCAGAAGTCTCAAATTAACGATACGTTCATTAGACCTCACAAAATAAATGTCTGAAATCGGATCCATCATTTTGACTTACCCTGTATATAGAAGATACATAGATTTTCATTCTGTTTATTACATTTATTGATTTTCTTTTTTATATTATTAGTTTCTATTTTTCTCTTTATTCACTTAATTTCAAAATTATGTTAGTTTCACAGACATAATTTAATGTATTATTTATTTAACTAATCTCAGTATTAATTAATTTTATTCTGCGTATACAGGGTGTTTCTCGAATAACGTGTTCAAACTTGGGGGTGATAAAGGGATCAAATCTAAGCAACATTATATTTTTTTTCTCTGGGACATTGTTTTTGAGATAAAAAATGTTGGACGTCGCGTAGACGTAATATGCCTCTCAATCCCTTCATCTGCAACACGTCAAAATCATGGTCCAACATGTAATAAAAAGAACAAAAACACATTGCATACAGTATAATAATGTGACTTGTTTTTTATGAAACATGCAAATGTTTTACAGTAAGTGTTCAAATTGATTCCGTCTGGCACGAATACATGCTACACAACGTCGCCGCATGGACTGACGTACATGTTCAAAAGTTCCTGGTTCTTCGTGATTCTGGTCTTTTCAGAAATGAACTCACTCAAACGTTTAGTCGGGTAGTGGTGGAATTGTGCGATTCAGAGGTCTTCTCTTGAGACCTGAACAGTATCTATCCAAACAACGGTTTCCTGCAGGTAGGATTTCAACATTTTTTATGTCAAAAACAATGCCCCAGAGAAAAAAATGAAAGAGGGAAATGTTGCTTAGATTTGATCCCTCTCTCACCCCCAGCCCCCAAGTTTGTATACATTATTCGAGAACACCTGTATACTTATGTATTCATTACTAGTCATTTATTTATTTATTTACGATCTGTAATCTTTCTGTGAATTGTTGAAATGATCCTCCTACGAGAGGGAGGAGGGGGGGGGGGGCATTCAACTGGTCCTCCTGGACCAATCTATTAACGGAGTGATAACGGCAATCCGAACTATGTGGAATTAGTGTGTTGGGGCACTGTCAACCTATGTTTTTGTTTAAATTAATGAACAATTTCTGTGTTTACCTTTTCATTAAATCCAAACACAACAATTTCAGTGCTTCTGTCTCCTAAGCGGTTGGATCAATTAAAAAACACCAGGAATAAAACAATTCTCAAATGTTTTGTGCAATCTTAAAATACCATTAAAAGCAGTGATTTTACGTTGCACATTTCAAAGTTGACTTCCACTTTCGAAAATGGCGTCGGTTTTTTTGGAAATGTAATACACATAAAAACCCTCACATAAAAATACAATTCTTCTGTTGAAAGTACTCTGTCTGAAGAAGTTGGCTATTGGTTCACTCTAGGTGAGACACCCTGTATTCAAATTTAAATGTTTTTTAAAAAGATATTTTTGTAAACATTTTTGACTTAATTTTTAAGTATATTCGGAACTGAAAGGCTATTTTAAGAAGAGATATTGTCAAACTTTTTAGTAGAAATATGTAAGTGACAATTACGAAGAAACAATTAATAAATTAAACCAATTGAGAATGTGTGGTACTACATTACCATAACGATGTTCACTAAAAGTTTTATTACTGTATTCGCTTAGATGGTCGTTCCGTCGCCAGTTTTTTGAGTATTTTTTTGATTTTGACTTCTGATTCTAATAGAGCATCAAAAATGAGTAAAAATTATATATGCACACATGCTCTATCTATTCGGAAACCTGGCCAAAATTTAAACAATTTGGTTCTGCGACTCGGTTCGAAGAAGATTTTTCTACTTTCAGGCATTCTTCTTTAAGGCATCTTTGAATCTTATGATTTGAAATAAAAAATCTTTTTTTCATAGACATTTATTTTTTATAACAATTTTGAATTTCATTTTTATAGGAAGTTTTGAAACAAGTTTTTTTGATTGAGATTTTAATTTAAGAAAAATAATTTTCCTGATATTCTTGGGAGAGTTTTTTTAATTTTTTTAGTCAAATTTTCATGGATTTAAAGAACATGCAATGGATTTAATGTTGTTAAAGATTTAGTATTATTATTTTGGTGATTAAATTTAACTTTAATAATTTTTCCTCGAGTTGGGGGTTTTCATTTACCTATTCAGATTTACGATTTTCGTCTCTACGCACATTATTGTATTGTTAAAATTTATTGATTGCTTGAAAGACAAAAAAAAAAAATCTTTTCGGTTAAATTTATCCTCCTTCAATAAATCATTGTACGTTTCTACCTGGATTTTACAGCATAAAGGAATTCTAATTTTTTCCGTCCATTATGTTGCTTCCAGATACACTTTACTGTGAAAGAAATTTTGATGGATGGAGTTGTTGGGGTGCAACACCCGCCGGTCAGACAGCGTTCACCCGGTGCCCCGACTTCATCCCTGGATTCGATCCCAGGCGTAAGTTTACACATTTAATTTTTTATCCATTTCCTGTTAATGTAATAACATTTTAAGAAATATTTTATATTAAACTACAAAAGATTAAAAGAAATATAGGATTAGTTTTAGAACGATTTAAAAATTTCAAAAAAAATATATTCATAATAGTTTTTATATTACGGGTTTATATTTTATATTGATTTTTTAAAAATAGAACATTTAATAAATTATGAAAATGTCTTTGTATCATATAATATAAACTAATAGAGGAGAGTGATCAAAAGTGCGCCCCCTCAATTTCTGCTCAGTACGATGCTTCCGTATAGCAGTGAAAGATTGAATTAGTAGTTTATGCAACTGCTTACTGAAGGATCAGCGCCCAGGCTGAGTTTTTTTTTTCAGTGGCGACATATTGTTTTTTGTGAGTTTCGAAACTTTTTATGCTCCTTAGTTTTACGTCTTTTTGTGCCAGGATTTTGAAGGTAAGCGATTTAATTCTTATACCTACTTATTCCTTATTATGATAGCTACATCTTGCATTGTTATTGTTAGTGCATGTTTGAAGCAGTTAACATGCTTAGTTACTGAAAAATATTGGTTCAAAAAAAAATGCATTTAATGCTCCTAACCCGGGCCCCTACGCTGTTCCTAAGCGATCCCCCATATTTTTACGATTAATTATTCTCATTTTCTTTGAATTCTGTTGATAGATCCAAGATGGCACAACAGAGACTATTTAAAGTAAAATAAACCTTTTTTTCTAAAGTGTCTTTGAAAAAATTGATCACCTGAAATCCATTAAAAATATTAATTTGCTATTTATGATATGTGGTTTTATGTCACATTGTCACGGATTCTGAATAACATCAAAGATTCCAACGACAGCGTCGATCGCTTTCGCACAAGATGCTTCTATTCATTGGAGGGGAAAGCAGGCCTGCGTAATTCAACGTCACGGACAACGTCGTCGATGTGAGTACGGGAGTGGGTGTGATCAAGGGAGAGAAGGTTCTAGAGACTTTGGAGACGGATGCATGAAACAGGGCGGTAAAATTGTGAGCCCTTCGTCTTCAACTAATGCAGGACATCTAAATGCAATTGGAAGAGCCAGATTTTCCTGCACAGTTGTAACGCATACAAGCTGCATTAGCTGCGAGCGTGGAAAACGTCGTCGTGGAAAACAGAACGTCGTCGTTGCAGGGAAAGAGGATTCCCGACTTTCGTATCGGGGTCTACTCTGTTATTTGGGCTTTCTAGTAATTTCATTGAAGTCCATATAAACACTTCGTAAAGCAGGGGTGTTCAGTGTCTGAAGTAGCTGAACTGATTAAAGCGGTGCCAGTGATAGGTATGGTCCCTGGTTCGAGTTCAGGTTGCGCAATTATTTTCTTCCCTTTTCAACACTAAAATTATTATTGATGTGTGATCTTAAGCTTGTTAATTAAATTTTAATATATTATTTTAATTTATTGAATTAATATTTTTCCAATTCCATCGTAAATATTTTTTTTCTTCATTAATATTTATAGCTTTTTCATTGAAATGCCAAAATGTATAATGCATAAACATTAGGAAGCTGTCTTCATGACGCCACCATCTTAGTTTGACAGCGAAAGCTATCACCATCACCCCCATGATTTGCTCTCTCTCTCTCGAAATCTCTCATGGCCTTTTTAACTAATCCAAGCGCCGCAAAATTACGAAGCCGACGCGATCTAAACAAAGCCATGACACTATGTCACTTCTCGTTTTAAATGTCATGAAAACCGATGGGATATTTAGAAATGTGAATTTTATATTTAGATAAATAAGTAAATACAGTATAATAAAATGCATGGTCATTTACTTTTTTAATAAATCAGTTTATTTTAAATTTTAAATATCTTTATTTTGTTTTTAAATTTTTTTTTGCTTGCATGACGTCACAAAAACAGTGCCATGGTTTGTTTAGGCAACATCACCTAGACATAAGATCTGATAACGGAAAAGCCCCAAATTTGGTCGACTAATGATGATGTAATAATATATGACATTTCCGTTATCAGGCCTTCTGTTTAGGAGGTGTTGATTTAGATCGCGTGGGCTTCGGAAATTACCCATGCAATTTCTCTCTTCCAAAGACTGTTCGTTCTTTCTTCTCCTCCTTGGGCCGAGTGATTATCGTTTGAAGGGGAACACTGAAGCGAGCGTGTAAGATTTGGCGTGATGCCAGGTCGCCCACTCACGTGATCTGCCTTTTGTCTGGTGACATGAAATGTTCACCGTCGTCTACGAAAAAATCAATATATTAAATAATATATTAAAGGGATAGTTCAGTATTTTTAATAAAGATGGTAATCAGCAACAGTTCAAAAATTTGATAAATTGGAAGGTGTGCTTCCTTAGGAATATTCTTATTTTGAATTGTCACCTATCCTTCCTCATGAATTACGTGAGATGAGGCTACACAATTTTGAGTATCTATAGCGGTTGTAAAACAGTCACGACCTGAATAAAATTGTTGAAATTGCCTTCATCAATGGTCTTCTTTTCGTTTGTCCAAAGGAGGAAAACTGGATTGGGAGTGATATTATTTTTCGGCAGAATCTTTTAATAGACGTGGTCGGATTTGCGGGAAGTTATCATTTTGTAACACTGCGGACGAAATAGGGTCACTCTATTGGCTTTATCATAGTCAAACTTCGGATCTCTTTGCAACAGCAATGGCACTGCCGTGCCATCGTCCTTGTGAGAAAAGCGAGAGTTAGTAGCCTTGTCGTATTGGAACAGTTAGAGTTGTACTAGGCCTATTAAATGACTCTGACTTGGGGGATGAGGTAACATTCGCCATATCTATAGTCTGTCCAACGAAAGAAAAATGGCGTTCCAGTAACATCCAATTTTAATTGTGTAACTCCCCGAACTCCTTTTAACGGTTCTATAACCACAAGTAAGGTATTCAAAGCAATAGCTTAATCGCCATCAAACGCTCGCATCAAGAATTAGCATTTTATTACCGTTCTTTCTCGAAGCAAAATCGATCCTTTTAAACCTCAGGAGGTTTAAACAAAATTCTTATAAGATTACACTATTCGTGTATAGAGGGTTGTTAGAGAATCTGTGGTAAAATTTACAGAGATCCAGAAAAGGTGGAAAACCCTTTTCGCCAACATCGAGTGTGTTCAATCTGGTAACCATGCATCGCTACTATTGCCTTGCATTACAGTTTCCACTGCAGGAGGCTGGAACGCAGAACACCAACTTCAATTCGTAACTACTCCTGTTGACACGCTTTCCAAAGACCTCCACTGTTCGCTATAACGCTGTAACGCTTGTTTAGCTTGAGTGTAATCAGCTTCTTTCTGGCTGTGATGTGCCAAAGTTACTGATATTCCTGAAGATATTAAGATAGCTGTATTTTATAAGGGAATTTGAAGGGGATTAAGTGGTGTTACTCCTGTTGGAGGTCATGTTGATCCAATTTCTAATTTGGCTTCTGTGGAAAAATGCCCAAAAGAAAGAAACAAAAAATAAAACTTCAGATGGGCCTGTTTAAGTAGGCTAAAGCCAGGGCCTGTTTAAGTAGGCCAAGCCAGGGCCTGTTTAAGTAGGCCAGAGCCACAAAAATCCATATGCGATACGTCTGAAGACTTGGCCGTTATGTCGCTGAATGGAATGGAGCGGATTCCGGTATCTTTTTGCATGCATTCCAGGAACAGACGAGTTGATGCGGCTTTATGATTAGATGCCGTGTTTTGATGCACCCATATCTTCTTTGCCTCTCTCCGTACAAACAGGGGATTTCACGGGTCAATATGAGGTTTAGAATGCTAGTCTGTTGACTTTGACCTGTGATTCAAATCTGTTAAAAGTTTACTTCCCGTTGTAGTTGTTTCCCGCCGCAATCATGAAACTTTTGAAAATGTGTCCTTGCATTCACGGTAACATTTTCTGAAGTCCTTAGAACCCCTTGGGCTGTAAAAAATGACTCGGCTGTTGCTGCAGTCGCTTAAATAAACATTCCCTCATCTTGTGTGACCACGTATTTCCACTTGTCATCCGCCAGGTATCGTTTATACAGTTTATGGCAGCTCTTGAACATGGCGCGGCAACAACTTATGAACGTGGCTCTTGTGTTGCCTCTCCAGCTGCAAATCACGGTTGATAATTGTTTTTATGTGTGCACAGATGTCCCTACCTTCTGTACAATGGCCCGTTGTGTTGATGGGTTATATCTGGTTAAGAGAGCCCGAAATTTCCGGACGAGGTGGGGGGATTCTAGAAATTTTGGCGTCGACTACGTAGGTCATTTTGCGCCTTTTACATAACTTATATATCTTATGTTTATATAAGTTATATATGTACACAGCCCGGGACAAAGACAAACATCCATGCCCACGGCGGGATTCGAACCCACGGCCAGGCGCACTCGAGAACTAGAAAGCCTACGCCCTCTCGGCCACCTGGCCAGCCTTTCCGGACGACCTCAGGTATACGTATGGTGGATGGTCTCAGAATGACCTACTTTTTACCCTCAAGAATGGCTTCTGGTTTTGCCAGTGTAATTTAGTTTTATATCTCTTTTTTATAAACAAGGAAACCACCCTTCTTGCATGCTGTCATAATTTCGGAATAGCTGAATTTGACGTTGGAAGGGCGCGTTATGTAACCCTCGAAATAGCTATTAATTTCCGATGGTATAACTCAATGTTTTTAGCTCGCTGTTCGAATAATATTTTAATACCTGCCCTAATTATATCACACGTGATAGCTCAAATAATATGCTAACTGTTACCATAGATCTATAGAGATTATATGATTAAGTTTTGCAAAGTAAACCAAAGTGCGCCAAGCATCTTCAATAGTTTCCTTTAAATCGCCGATAGATGAAAATTGGCGTCCTTTTTCATAATGTGGAATTTCCTTGCTTGTTTCCCTCACACGTTCTCGATGAGGTTCAAATCGGAGTTTCTTGCTGGACATATCATAACCAGAACATATTCGTTCACTAACGGTACCATTATAATACCCCCTTAAAATTCTTAATGCTAAGATATGGCATTTAATATATCAAAGAATCGTAATAACGTGTCATGCATGAATATAACTTATTATTAATGATAGTAGAAATTGCACGTGTTCTAATAGTATCATTAATGATACCATTGGGAATGTTCTAATGATACCAGTACCGTAAAGTTGAGACTTTTAATGTTAAAACATGGCATGTAATATACCAAACAAGTAGCAACATTACCCATCTTCGCTCGGATGGAAAAGATGCGTTGAGGTATTTTTAACGATTGCTTCTTATGTTCAAAACTGAACTACGATTAAAAAATTATGAACGAAATGCAAGAATATGAGAAACAGTCTAATAAGCCTTCTCCAAACCTTTCAAAAATGATGAATTTAGGAACAAATTTAAACCAAAAATGATGATTTGTGAACAATGAACTGGGTACAAAAGAAAATTAAATAAGAGGAACGAAAGAAAATAATGAAAAAATAAATAAGAGAAATGAACTGGGTACAATAGTATATTAAATAATAGCTACAATTCTAATTTTCTCATTCATATAATTAGCAAAATTTTTAATTAAATATTACAAGAAATATTTACACCAAAATTCGGTTTTATTTTTGGAAAAGCTCAAAAGACCCTCCATCGAGAAAACTTGAGTCGCTTGAGCTGAATTAGCGAAGAGCCATCCCCAACAGTGCATTACAAATTTTTGACACCAGGGCCCCTATTCTCAAAATTTTCGTGTTAACAACTCACATGAGTTGGGAGTGTCACGTGGTACAAACACGAATGATCAGACAGAATATACCCTTTCACAGTAAGGAGCACGACGTCACTGGCGCATTTCTGTAGGGCAAAGCACAGAGAAAGATTAGATAACCAATGCATCGCAAGCGCTAGCGCTATGTCTAACAACGACAAAAATACGTTTGTTTTTAAAGAGAAAGATTTAATAAAACTAAAGAAGGCCGTACATTATCTATGGGCAAGAAAGTACAAATTAGACATTTAATAAAAGTTTAAATTTTATCATAACCTATTATTCAATGTTGATTTAAAAGTGTTTTTTTTTTTGTTTTTTTTTTATTTATTTATTTTTTTACCAACTTTCAATGATAAGACGGCATGTAAGTAATATATCAAAGAACTCGTAACGACGGGTCATGCATGAATATACCGAGTAATTAATGGGAGTAATAATTGGTTTAGTTGTACATAATTTCACTGCTAGGACATGGCATGTAATATATCGGAAGCTAACGACATCTCATGAATGAAAATAACAAGTAATTAATGATACACAGAATTGGTGAAAGTCGACGGTTGTCCGATTCGGGAGAAAACGTGCCCGCGGGTCGATAGCAGCTAGCTACGTATGCATGTTTCGTTCCCACGTCAATCGGACATGGTCAAATTTATCGAATTACTAGTACGTCTTCTGATAGTACCATTACGGTACAAGTGGGACTTGCAATGCTAAGATATTGCATGTAATATACATAAGAAATCCTGAGGATTTGATAGAACTAATGTTATCCATTGGTTATTGCTGTCAACTGCAAATTGCTGTTAGGCTTAATATTAGCATTAGCTATTTTCTGTTAGACATATTGTCAATAGCTAATTGCTAATAACTAATCGCTCGCTTCAACATTAGATGATTACGTAGGAATACACAGTCCAGTCACATTAGTGGAAATGGTTACGTTCAGAAGGTGAGGGGGTATAGGAAGAGTGTCAGAGGGAAGCAGAAACATTGCAATTGTTGGAGTAGCGATTTATCCGACCTACAAAAGGGCATGATCATCGGCTTCCGAGCCACGGGTGGCAGTATTTCCGAAACGGCTAGTTTGTGAACTGTTCGCTTGCCGCCGTGATAAAAGTGTACCGTGCATGGCAGAGTAGCAATACCCAAACTCAGCGACATGCCAAGTGTTGGGCACCATGGGCCATAGATGACAGAGGTGAACGACGGCTACGGAGATGCGTGCAAGCAAACAGACATGCAACAGTGGACCAACTGATCTCCCTGATGAACCAGGGAGCTACCAAACGTGCATCTTCAACGACAGTTCAGCGAACGTTGCTGCGTATGGGGCTGCGCAGCAGACGGCTGGTTCGTTCACCAATGCTGACGGCTGTTCACCGGCGACAAAGACTGACATTTGCACGCCAGTATCGCAACTGGACAGCAACAGAGTGTTGAAAGATGGCTTTTTCTGATGAATCGCTGTTTATGCTCCATCGCACAGATGGGCGATTGCGTGTACGGCGTTCAGCGTCAGAAAAGAAACACCCTGCAAAACGTGCCGCAAGGGTCCAGGCCGGAGGATGCAGCGTTATAGTCTGAGGAATGTTTTCATGGCATTCCCTGGGTGCACACATCATTGAGACGGCACCATGGATCAATGGAAGTATGCATCTGTCCTTTCTGGCCATGCCCACCCTTCTTGCAGATTGTGTTTCCTCAGCACGATAGCATCTTCCACCAGGACAAAGAGACGTGCCATACAGCGCGCAGTGTCCGAGCGTGGTTCCAAGAACACGAGGATGCGTTTTCAGTACTCCCGTGGCCTCCAAACTCTTCGGATTTAATCCCCCTAGAGCATCTGTGGGGCCGCCTCGATCGGGTTGTTCGCGCCATGGATCCTCCACCGCGCAACCTACAGCAGCTCGCCACAGGACTGGAGTTGGCATGGCTTCACATCCTTGGTAATACCTTCCGGAACCTTACTGACTGACTTTTTGCCCTCTCGCAACTGTCCGGACCGCGAAAGGTGGTTATTCTGGCTACTAACAGGTAGTCACAGTAATGTGACTGGACTGTGTAGAATATACAGAAATAATAAAATCTTGTTAACATTCCAAGGAGGAGCTTTAGCAGTGAAGCAGAGATACATTTATGCATTTATTAATTTAAAAATCAACCCCACCCCAGTAGGGTAAGGCAGATCCTGCAGTCATCTACTTTTAGCCACTTTGTCTGCACATTTTACCTCTCCCCAAGTTTTTTAATCAAAAAATTGATTTTTTCGAATGTAATACGTAGAAAATATAAAAAAACCTCGTATCTTCTTTCCTTTCTCATCATTTCCGAACGTAGGATATATCACATGCGATATGTGGCCATAGTTCTAAGGACCAAGTGACTACCACCCCCGCAAATCCGGGCCGCGCTGGAACAATTAGGCCTAAACTTCATAGTAATGTACATCTTGTCTAGAGGAATCTGGATACTGAATTTCAGGCCTATACGCACCTAAGTAGCACATAGATATGTTGTCCTCTCTGAATCCCACCCCCGTAATTCCGACCTCAGTGTATCAATCAAAACCAAACTAAATAGTGCAGATTGACATACCCATAGGAAGCTACATTCCGAATATCAATCTTCTATCTTAAAAAATGTAGAAATTATGAAGGGGACGGACTGACATTATAAAACCAGTAAGTAGCTCCATTCTTCCGTTACTTAATATAGATTATGAGCACTTGAGCAATCGTGCGTCGACAAAGCGATTTCACGTGCGCGCGCCAATGCTTAAAAGATGAACAGAAAGTAACAATGTATTCCTTTTTGATAAATCGATTGTTATATGGCATGCCATTATATTTGTATTCTTTACATTCACTGTTTTAGCACGTGAATTCGACTTGAAGGGTTCCACGAAAAATTCTGAAAAGTTGATACGCCCGGGCTAAGACTTGGATGGTCATATTTCTGAAAACAGAATTTCAAAAAGTTAACCCGTTTTCAAGTTATCGTGCAAACGGCGGACGGCCAGCTGGATAAACGTACAGACTAAGGGCGCATTCTTTTAAGTAGTTTTTATGCAAAAGCTTCTAATAAATGCTTACACAGTACGCTTCAACAACTGACGGTCAACTGTTTGACCTTATATAGGATTGCCTAGAAATTTATTCGAATATATAAAGAAATAGTACACTTTCTATTTAACCTTTGGTTCTTCAGTTTCTCGTTTAATTCTCTTTTTACGTTAGTTTAATTATTTAGGAATTTACAATTCGGTTTTCCTATTTACATAGTTTTTTTTAAAGTGTTTTAAAATGCAGATTAGTTCTGTGTATCCGTGGTTGATGTCTCGCTGCTGTAAATTTTATCCGCCTTTTATCCGCCATGTTGGTAAGTTCATTTTTGTTAACATTTTCGGATGTTAAATAATCATTAGGTTTATTCGAAATTTCACCTATCAGAGTATTACACTATTGAGTCCTTGCTTGATCTTCCAAGCTTGCCAGTAAAAGGAAAAAGCTTAACATCCACGCCCTCAGCGGGATTTGAACTCGCGACTCGCAGATGTAGAGAATGACATTAGCCACCGAGCCGGTATTAAATACTGTATCCATTTATGATATTTATTCTAATAAATTTCTGTTGAAATTTCTCCGCCAAAAAGTAACTATAATTTCATGACAGTTAAAATATTTTTTTTAGCTTAATAAAAATGTGTACATTTTCAAAGTTATTTTAAGTTGATATTTTAAATTAAAGGTTCAATTTTTTTATTGTCTCAATTATCATCTGAAATTTCAGACTACTACTAATTAAAAGTCTAAAAATTATTAGACCATCCAAATTTTTAAATATCATTTTTTTTAATAAATCTAAATCATAGAACTATTAAAAACTGGCCGGAACAAACAAACACCAAGGCGCCATGTAGTGACTAAGTGGCGTACTCTTCCTTCCAGTCTCCTATTTTTATTAACAGAATTCGTATATTTAATTTATATTTTGAAATTCTCAGCTTACAACTAGCTAAACCGAAGTTATTGCAAATAGCATCAAACTTGAGCTAAAAATAAATTGTACAAATCTTTTGCTCATAAACTTGAGTTTTTATGAGAAACTTATTGTTTACCATAGAGCTGCAGTACCATAATTTCTTCATTGTCAGGATGTGAAGTGGCCTTTCGGTTCAAAGGAAACTAAATGAAGCGAACAAATATTTCAAAAATTTATATTAAATCCCAAACCGTTTTCTTGTTCTTTGAACAATTCTGTATCTCAACAAAAGTAATCAGAAGAGTTGAATTTTGTAATTAGAAAACTTTTCTAATTTTGCAGGCTTCTACTTTACATTAAATTAATATTAAAAGAATAGGAATGCTAACTGAAATGCGTGTTTTATGAGGCGCGAGACTCATAATTTACGCTCTTGTCTATAGTGTAACGATAAAAAAAAAATGAAAGTATCATGCATAAGACTCTTAATTAGGGTGAAAGTTGAACTGAGCGTACACTCTTTTTAATCTATATAATCGTCTTGTAGTCTTTGCACAGATTACCCAAGATTAATGAATTAAAATTCTAACGAACTTTCATGTTACGAGCGAAATAATAAGAAATAAAAATTAATATTTAAAACAGAAGGAGAACTGGAATGTAATAGTAATACAGGATTGTATTCCCATAAAAAAGGAAGAAAAATTGTGGATAAACAAATAACCATAAACCGAATTAGATAATTAGATTTATAGTTAATAGTAATATTAATAATAATTCTTATACTTTATTTAAAATTTTAAAATTTGTATTGAAAAAATTCGATTTTACAGTAAATCTCATGAATTCTTATAAAACGAGGAACTGCATTTACCTACACTGCAGTTCTACGTACGTGTTGTGTCGTTCTACGAGAGCAGTAAAAACAGAGATTGCATGGAATGTCGGCAGTTGCATTTTTCTCCAACTTCTATGTCGCTGTTCTCACGTTAGGAAAGGGAGATTTTTGTCGTTAAAGAATTCGAGTTAGCTGAATGATTTCTTCAATCGAAAAATTCAAATTCTTTTCGAATTTATAGCTTCACGAATACGACGAACTATTTCTCATCTTCGGGACGACCTTCATTTCTCCTCGCCAACTGTACAGTCAACTTGTCTCGATCTCTTTATGCACGTCTTCGACCATGCTTTTTCTTAAACTCTTCAACTGTTTGCTTCCATTTCCTGGATCTGTAATTCGAACTGATTATCTTTTTAAAAAATCAGAAAGTTAGTGAAGACTAAAATTTTTTAGCGTAGATAATATTGTGGATTTCATCGACTGACTTTCTTCCTTATAATTTACAGTTATGTTTTAAAAATTAAAATTAGAAAGACGCATGTGTTTTTGGAGCTCTGGAAGTGCAAAGGAGAGATGGAATGATCTGTTGGATTTATTTCTGAGTTGAAATACGAGTATATACGAATTCATGAGTAAGCGAGGAGTGTGAATCAAGGGAGTGGCATAACTAAAGAGTAACAAATCGGGAAACGTTTCAAAGGAGTGACACGAATATTATGATATCGAAGGAGTGACATTTTGATTCATTATTTATGTCACTCTCTCGAAATGTCACTTCTTTGAGTTGCACCGACAAGCGAGAGTACTCGGCTTATTTAAAAACTTTTTTTGAATAGGATTAGGCTAGACCACCTTGTACGAAAAACATTAAACAACTTTGTCTTGAATTAAATTCACTTGGTTTTAAGTATCTTCTCAGCGCCACAAAACCTTTATTAAGAGGAAAACTTTTTCATTTGGAAATAGGAATTCAAAATGGTTATCGGCTTCGGAAACTATTCCTTTAATTATACACAGTAAAAGCAACTATCAAGAGCATAGACCAAGTCCTGATAGACAATTCTAAATCTCAAGCTCTTAATGTGAGTGAACATGCTGGATGGGTGTATACAAAAAGCAATAGGTATTGTTGCTTTATTATAGTTGATTACAAGAGTTGCTTGAAGCTGCGACTATCAACTTGACAACAACTCACAGCGAGGCCGCATTGACCTTTGGATACGATGCACTATCTCTGGCATGTCACCAATGTTCGGTGCAACTACTTCAATTCGCGCTACGAAGTCTTCTGCCGACTCAACGGGCATTTCATGCATTAAATTGCGCAAATATCCCCAAGTAATGAAGTCCAGAGGGATCATATTAAGCGACCTTGCCCGCCAAGCAACTGGATCTCCCCGTCCTATCCACGTAAAACTATATGCAGAGTTAACAGAGTACTTATAATATAAATAATATACATAAGAACAAGACTGACCTGGCCGATCTGTGGATACTTTGATGCAAAGGAGACGATAGATTCCACTATTTCCACAAAGAATTTATGCAGATTGTCCCAAATGTCCGGTCTCATAAAGAATATTGAAATGTTGCAGATTGAGAATACAAATAAATGATTATTTATAATATAGCCTTTATTTCAGATAGGAAAAGCATCACGGCAACACATGTTCAAATTGATGACTCTCTTGAGCCTTACATTTAATGAGGCGAGCATGGAATCCACCTGTGGCCTCCATTTCATCTGCATTCGTTTACCTGCACAACACACATCACTAGATCTCTTGTTTAGTGAAAGTAGGTCTGTTAACGTACTGGATGTGAGCGAATGGAAAGCCTATTATCCAGACATTACATAAGAATATGAGCCAAGCATTTTATTTATTGTGGATGAATCGGGCCTATTTTTCCGTGGCATAGCGTTAGTGACCTACCTGAATAAAGTCCTATAATGTTTAAACACTCCTCCAAGAACACTCGATATGTTAATCCAGTTCAGTCGATCAGGCAGTATGTCAAACCCAATCACTTTCTCTGCCCCAATGGCATCTACGAAATGAGATATGTGGGTTAGCAAATGACCAGCTATGTGAATTGTGAACATCATAGATAGCTTCACGATTGAAAGACCCTAATCGATGAACAGAATTGTTGAAGGGGTGTCAGGCTGGATAGTAATTGGTTGCAAAGAACACTGGGCACACCGAACACCATCAGGATAATTAGTGGAAAAGATGGTGGAAAGGATGTAAGTGTGGTTGACATGCAGGCCATCCCAGATAAGACTGCGGTGCATTCCAATTGTGGAGACAATAGCGCGTGTGCAACTGATAACTTCAGTTTCAGCTTTTCTTCTGATACGACCTCAGCCTGTATCATATATTTGAAATTGAAAAGAAACACTGTCTCTGAGATGCTGATGTAAATGGTGTGAAGTGAAAAGTGCGGTGGGCATACTGCTTATTAAATCTCGTGTATAATTTGATCTCTGATCATGTGTAATTCTAATATCTTTGTTCTAGTATATATTTTTACTTCATTGTTTTGCCTGATTTACAGCAACTTTCAGTGTTGCTGTATTTTATCTGTGGTGTCTGTAATTAAATTAAAACATTTCAGAGGCATCTGTAGCGCAGTCTACTAACCAGAATGGGTGCATGTTTAGTAGCGGGACGAATCAAGACATGAGAAAAAGGATTTCACAAAAATTCCGATGCTTGCAAACGTCGTTGATAAAGGAAATGACAAATGAATAAAGAAAGACAACATTGAATAGAAACGATGTACTCGCAAAAGAGTTGCCTTTTGGTTTATGTTACTAACAGATATGTTACTCACAGGCCATGTTAATAAAAGATAAGAAATCTCTCAAAATAAGAGGGGGTCAGATAACAAAGGTACACAGGAAAGTTATGGGAACATGTTTATGTCAAAAGGTTTAAAAATCAAGCTGTTTTTGCCCAAAATTATAAAATACTGCCAAACTGTGGTTTATAAAACACTTTGTTCCTGGAATGCTAGTTTGTTGTGCGATTTCACTAACTATGATTCTTCGGTCTTCCCTTATGTCATATGTTTGCGCAATGTGTAGCTAAATATTTACAGAAAGTGAGGTAGGCGATTGAAATATAATAAATGGACAAAGGTTTAATGTGACTGAAATAATTTTGACTACAGAATAAACAGTATTGGAAATATAAATAATCATTCCGTCTGTGTGTGTTGGGACATCGCAGAGAACAGGGTAAGACATAACTGCGTCGAATCCTCTTGAATAGTAAATGGTTGTACCCTTAGGTAAAATGAAGTAATAGATACAAGTCAATATCCAATTAATTAACTCAAGCACTAAAAACAAATGCTGCTCAATAAGCAATTTTCTGCGATAACAAACGTCTAATATATTCACTAAAATATGCATGCATTCAGAACGGAAAGAAACCCTTTACAGTATTGCTTTCGGTTACCAACTTTGAATGAGTATGTTAGATGACCAAGACAACTTGCAGAATCATACATAGAAAAGAAACTCAGAGGGACGTATCGATTCGTTATATTGGGGCTTTCCGCTTTCTCGTTCAAATCATAGCAGTAGCACTTTCAACCTTCATTATATTAGAGTGGGGCTAAATATAGAGCAAATAATTAGAGGCTCCATTTGTCTTGGCTTCGTTGGAGTTCGTTCCCTTATGAGGTCGTGATACGTCTGCCGTACCTTTCCACGTTTCCGGCCTCTCTCTCTTTTTCCTCACACCTGTTTCTAATCACCGGATCGTCTACCTTCGTTTCTCTGCGTTGTGAGGAGTGGGTGGCATCACGGCCTTAAGGTTGGTATAAAAAGCTCCCGTTTAAAATTCTTTAAATTTTGGCATCTTATCAAACCATCCACCACTTCACAATGCTCTGGTGTGTGCATAGACTTCGATCTTCCTCTTCGTTTCTCTAAATCAGGGGTCGGAAAGTAATTTTAGGTGGGGTCCGGATACTTTTGAAAAATTTTATCGAGGTCCAGAAAAAAAACCCCTCATATTCCTTACTAATTTTTTATTTTAATTTTAGATAGCATCGTGATAATCAGCGGCAGTTCAAAAGGTTATTTCTATAGCTTTTACAAACTTTCAAAAAAAAATTTTGGCGGTCCAGTTTCTGACCTTCCGCAGTCCGGACCTGGACCGCGGTCCGCCAGTTGCCGACCCCTGCTCTAAATCATCATGCATTTCATTTCGGCCTTCTGTGAATTTCCTGCAACAAACACCTCTTCTCGTTCTCCCCTAAACGTTCATCAGTCTGCGATGGATCTCTTACTAATTCACTCTTTCTGCTTGAAGAAATCAGATAACCGTACGCATCTCAATTTTGGAATAATTTTCTAAAACATTGCTCATTTTGTCCGCTTGCTATATCCAAACTATTAAACGGAGAGTAACATTAAGCACCTTATTACTAGCACAGCTCATGAAACAACATCACATCATACGAGAAAGAGTGTGCGCGTTAAAAAATTGGCGCAACTACCTATACCTGTAATATCGGATCGCCCTCGCACATTCTTAATACAAGGGTTGGTCGAAAATAATGCCTCCATGGATGTAACTTTTTTATTTGCTAACCGATTTTCAAATATATTTGTACGTGGTACTTACATTTGTCCTCTATGTAATGCGCTATTTACTTTTCGACATAGTCCCCATCCCTTTCCACGCACTGCGCCAACGCGTGACTAGACGGCTGAACCCGTCTTTCACCTCGTCGTCAGAACGCAACTCATATCCCTTAAGGCCCGTTTCACACTTATACGGACGGTCGGCGCGGACGCTACGCGCGGGGACGAAGTCTTAGGACTGGGTCACACTGGCGTAAAACGCCACGTAAATAAGCCGACGTAACGACGTCGCCAAGAGCGGCACCATGCTATTTACCGGAAGTGACATCACTGGTGTCGTTACGTCGGCGTATTTACGCGGCGTTCTACGCCAGTGTGACCCTAGCCTTATTGTAACTGTGGGCGCTTTCAGAGTTGTGCGGATCGTCCGCATTGCCCGTCCGCATCAGGAAATGCTATTAAAAGTAGTGATGCTTTTAATTACTGTACTTTGTTTTTGTTGCTTTGTTATCGCATTGACTGGATCATCGTATGCTAATTCCGGTCCCTGTAATCGATGTTGATTGAAATGTGAATAATCGATGTTTTTATCCAGTATAAAAGTATTGCTTCAAAGAATACATGTCAACAAGCACTTTAAAGTTTCGAGAACTGTGTGCGTGAAAAAGTTTTATTAAGGATGCATTCATGTTCTGAATTTTGCAGTTTTCTTTAAATGAACGACAATAAATTACAATCAGTCGCCAATAGCTAATATGAAAATAACTTCTCGAAAAATATTCTTCTGGTTCTTTTCATGTAACACTCATTATTTTGTGTGATTACTTTATGTATTTTTAATAACTATTATTTATTGTATTCCAGGGTTCTTGTGTCTCGTCCTTCTCTAATTATATATCCGTTCTTTGTGCAATACAGTCTTTTAAAAGCCGATGAATCATTTTTAATCACCCGGTATATAAAATTCGTAAAAACATAAAGTTAAAATTGTTCTTAAGTTTTTGAAAGGTAAGCTAATAATCGGAGGTACAGAAAATGATCCATTAACTCATAGCACTGTACAATATTGTTAATTCTTCTGGCTAATGCAGCGTACTTCTTCCTTGGACGTTGCTCTGTGCGGGGGCATGACTGCAGAACTGTTGTCCTTGTGTAACTGACAATCCTTAGGTAGACCATCGAGAAATGTCCACATTGCTGGGTGATGACACGAGAAGAGAGATTGGAGAGCGTGAAGCCAACCCTCCACAGCGTTGTTTGTCCGTGCAACACCGCCGATGACTTCCAGATACTTATTCCAAGTATCTGGATGGAATAAAGCTGAAGCATAGTTATATCCTATTCCGCGCAGTCTGCGACAACGTACATATGTATGCTCGAACTAGGATAACAGTTCTGGCAAGCGATCATGCTGTGGCATTGACTCTGCAAGCAATTGAAATAGAATAGACAACGTCCTCTTTACGAACATAGGCCAGTGCTGGGAGTCATCTGACCATTCCACGTAACTCGTCGTTTTTGTCATAGTCACTTTTCATACCCAATTCAGCGACTATCCGCAATACCGCTCGACTTAATTGAAAATAACACACCGTTAATCTACGCGTACATGACTGAAACTTTTCTGGAAAAGCTGTCAAAGCTCTCGAAATAACTAAATAAAACAAAGAATTAACAAGAATATAACTCGTAAAACGATTTTCAAATATGCTGAAAAGTAGAATATAAAAATTTGTTGTTTAATATTACTGTAATATTTTTATATACAGCAATGGCGAAAACTGCATGTAACTTTACGTATTCGATTGCAGCGCTCACACAAATCTTTCCAAACGCGCGCGAAATGAGAATGAAATCCTCGCACGTCCAAATGTTTTAAACTACTGGGCCTATGTTCTTTCCCCTGCTAGATCAAAGTTATCATAAACGTCAGGAGAGAAAAACCATTGTTTCAAAACATTGCTGGGAAAAATCTTTTAAGCATTCCAAGGAGCTTTAGCTCTGACGCAGATGTAATTTTAATATCTCACTTTTACTTCCACTTGGTTTAAATAAACAGTGGAAATACCTTTGATTCTATATGCATTCACGTCATTTTAAAATATAGGCCTAACTTCAATTAGCCATTTTAACAATAGGCCTAACATTATTTAGTCATTTTAACTGTAGGCCTAACATAAATTAGCCATTTTTCACAATAGGCCTAACATTAATTAGCCATTTTTAAATATAGGCCTAAGATTAATTAGCTATTTTGAACTATAGGCCTAACATTATTTAGTCATTTTAACTCTAGGCCTAACATTAATTAGCCATTTTTAACAATAGGCCTAACATTAATTAGCCATTTTTAACTATAAGCCTAATATTAATCAGCCATTTTTAACAACAGGCCTAACATTATTTAGTCATTTTAACTATAGGCCTAAGTTATTTAGCCATTTTTAACCATCGCCCTAACATTAATTAACACATTTAACAATAGGCCTAACAGCACTGAATTTTAAAATGAAATGAGCACGTGCATCAAGAAAGCTTCATAACGGGCACGTGCTCCAGGCTGCCATCAACAATGCTTAAATGATAAACAAAAAGTAACACTGTATTCACTTATGACTCGTCGGTAGGATTCGATTGATATATTACATGCCCTAAGTTCATATTCTTAACATTAAACTTTAGGGAAACCTACAAGTTATTCACGGTCATCAAGAACATGGTGGTTATGCAAATAACCATTGCGTTGTGCTGTGGTTTTATCCTATTCTATGAGCCTGGGTCCCTGGCGAGAGTTTAAATACTCCGTATAGGCACGTGCTTGAAGGGGTCCACGAGAGCTCATCAAAAGTTGATATATCGCTGTTAAGTTCTTCCATTTTCACGTTTTTGTGCAAACGATGGCTGGCCAGGCACATAAAGGTACTGATCATGCTTGTATTCTTATATATAGCTTTAACTATATACTGACCACTTTCTCGTAATAAGGGGTCATTGAAGTACTTTTTGGGAGTCATTTTCTCGGACGTAGCATTTCGAAAATCGAAAGGAATGTCATATTCGTCTTGTGCTCGTCATTCCCGTTCGAATGACATATTACATGCCTTATATTGCCAATAAAAAAATTTAATGGGGGGGGTTTGGGTCTCAACTTGGATTTCGACGACAAACTAATCAGGTGAGCTCAGGAAGGGTCTCTATCGAACAGCGAAATAAGAACTTGAAAAAGTTAAAGCATTCTCGAGAAATCGTCGGACATACAGACGGACGGACGGACAGACAGACAGACAGACACACAAACAGAGCGAAACCAATATATGCTTTTCAGCATATAATAATAATTAAATAATATTAATTAAATAAAAATTACTTTTTTCTTCAAATTGTATTTTTAGATTAAGTGTCTGGGGATTAATTTACTAGGAATTAAGCGACTCGGGGATTAAGTGTCGAGGATTAGGTGTCGGGGATTAAGTGCGTGGGGATGAAGTGACCTGTCACCCAGAAGACGGTCCAAAGCTGCCATTCAATCCTGGTGTCGACAACAACCCCGACTTCCTCTCCGACGGGTTCACTCGACTAGTCACGCGTTGGCGCAATACATGGAAAGTGATGGGGATTACGTCGAAAAGTGAATAGTGCATTACATAGAGGACAAATATAAGTATCAGATACAAAGAGAATTTTGAAAATCGGTTAATAAATGAAAAAATTACAGCCATGGAAGCACTAGTTTTCGACCAATCCTCGTAATATAATCATATACATAAGAACGCATTATTGAAAATCCAGTAAATCAGATGTATTCTTCAAAATTTTTAATACTTTATATCACTGGGAAATTAGATGATCAAACCGACATTGAAGAAGTTTTGTGAACTGCCGACGAAATCACAACTTTACCAAGTCACACTCGTCTTCGTCCGATGCAAATCGATGTGGACGAATGTGTTTTCAGATATCCAAAATTGGATTATAGGTGGATGATGAAGAATTCCCCAACCAATTCTCTCAAGCGTTTTCCCTACCAAGTTTGCCATGTGTGGGCGGGCGTTATCTTCAAGTGGCAAATGCCTTTCGATAGCATTCCAGGACCTTTTGATCTCAGGCGCGCATCAGTTTCTGCAAAGTTTCTTTAATGCGCTTTGCATTGATTGTGGCTCCATGCTCGAGGAAATCGACAAGCAAAGAATTCTTGCACTCTAACAAGAACGCCATCCTGATTTTCCTGGAAATTATATGTACGAGGGGAGATCAAAAAAGTAAGTTGCACTTCCACGGTATGGCCATTTATTACACCACCTATACAAAAGCAACACGGCTATAGCAGCATACAGTGTAGGTTCACTTTTCCACATAGTCCCAAGAGACCCTAAACATTTATCCGAACGATCAACCAACTTTTCGATTCCGGATGCATAGAAATCTCCTCCAGCGTTTTGTAACCACATAGTGACAGCCGCTTTCACCTCCTCATCGTTTCGAAATCGTTGTCCACCGAGTTCCGTTTTGAGCTTACCGAAAAGATGAAAGTCGCATGGCGCTAAGTCCGGACTGTATGGAGGATGTTGCCAAACCTCCCACTTGAATCGCTGCAGCATTCGCACGTTTGGCGGGCCTTGTGAGGTGTTGCGTTATCGTGCAACAAAATCACACCGGCGCTCAGTTTCCATATACTCGTACAGCAGTGATTTCACGATGAATGTCCGTGCAATTCACCCGTTTGGCCCATAGAAATCGGATTGCTGCTCGCACCTCAAGTTTGGAGTGGATATCCAGTTGATGCGCCATTGCTGTTAGCCCGCTAGTCACACAAAACACGACGGGAAACCACAGCAAGCGTCCTATCCGACATCTGCGCAGTTAATGTCCCTTTCTCCGCTTTGCCCAAGATTGCGACACACAGCGCGCTCCTGCGGCGAGTTTGTGCAACTTACTTTTTGATCTCATCTCGTATATGTTTCCGGCACAATAAACAAACAACTAGTGCGCAAATCAGAGACCACTAATAAAGAGACATGTCATTTTTTAATTTGTATGTAATACGGATTCCTGGGTGTTTCACTGGAGAAGTTCAGATGGCGCTGTAACGGCGACGTCTGTTTCGATTCTAAGTTTCGCAAAATCTTCAGTTTGCAACGAGCAAATCGACGAACGAAAACTATCATAGGACTTGTCAAATTGTTTTCCCAAAAGCATGTCCGGTCAGCGGCGTGCTGCAAAAGTTTGTGCCCAATGTCGTTGTGTAAATTACCTTTTTTCTTTAGATTTCCAACGAATCCTGAGAAGTATGTTTATTTACAGTAAAAATCTTATTCATAAAATGCTAATTTCCATAGTGCCTAACAACAGTCCAACGTTCATTTTTTCCAACAAAAGAAAAAACACTGATTGCTAAAATCCGATATATTGTTAAAAAACAAAAATATATCGCCATATTTTTTTACTATAGTAGCCATAACTATTATCATTTTAAGAAACGCGCTAATTAAAAAAAAAAAAAATTAAAACTTAAATAAGTAATTTTAGCTATAGTAAATTATGAAATTCATTACATTATGTTTATGATTCTTATTTTTTAAATTTCATAAAGAAAATAAAATCCAAATAAAAAATTTTGAAATTGATTAACGAAATTTTTCAAAAATAAATCAATTTAAATTTTTTTCATTTTATGATATTCATTACAAATGCATAATTATTCTTTTTTAGTTTATGCAAGTCGTTAAGTTAAAGATTATATGTTTTTGACATTGCTAGGTGCAAAATATGGTTATCAGCCTGAGGAAGAAGCGATCTGCTTACTGAAAGTTTTGAAAAAAACCCAGTAAGAATTACGTAGTGTGTGCAAATCGATTTCACAAATGAACAGTTTTATAACGCAAGCAGGAGAAACTTATATGTTTGTTACAAGTTGATATTCGAGACTTCTGTAGTGATTACCTTTTCACTGTTCGTACTTCTTCCTGATTCTTTAGGACTCTTTACCATTTGTATAATAACAGAACAAACACCTCTTATCCACAAAATATTTTTACTGGACATATACGTATTTCGAACCCTTTGGGTTCATTATTCAAT
>JAHWFO010097618.1:813059-841399 GCA_023313115.1 Rhysida immarginata
TTACTGGACATATACGTATTTCGAACCCTTTGGGTTCATTATTCAATAACATTTCCTTTGACATTGAATAATGAACCCAAAGGGTTCGAAATACGTATATGTCCAGTAAAAATATTTTGTGGATAAGAGGTGTTTGTTCTGTTATTATGTCGCTTTCCACAATTATTCAACGTTTTTCACCATTTGTATACCTATTTCATTTTTCACATAGTTCACTTTTATTATCTTTAGATTCTGATATGGGAATAATAAAATATACAATAGGAATTATGTGGAACTTCCTGCATGAAAAATGCACATAAACTAATATTATAAATGTTATTTAGCAATTTAAGTTTTACAAGGAATAGATGCGTTTGTATATTTGGAAAATTATTTCCAAGACAAAATAAAATTGCTTAAAATTGAAAATGTTTTTTGCGGGTCTATTTAGGTATAAGATTTCCAGAATATAATAAAATTAAAAACATAAGAAAAAAAAAGTGTTAAACTGAAAAAAACGTATACGCTGTACATCGAAAATTTGACTGGGCGTATCCAGTTAGATTTCCGATTTTAATTGGACACGCCCAGTCAAACTTTTACAGATCAGTTTTTCGAGGCCAACGAGAGACAGGCCAGGGCACTCAAACGTCACATGATCATCGGGGTCCGGGCAACAATCCATCCTTCATTGTTCCCAACAAACGAAAAAATACTGATTTTTAAGTTCCAAGATGGAGACAATGAAAGATGAATAATCCAACAATTATTGTTGGCCGGATCCCGATGATCATGTGACTTTTGAGTGACCTGGCCTGTCTCTCGTTGGCCTCGAATTTTTACTGTGACGTCAATAATGCTTTGCCTCATTATTACTACCTGCGTCATTCATGGATGGCCTGAGTGTTTCATTTGTAGAAATTTAGAGGGCGCCTATTAACAACATATTACATATTTTCTACGGGAAAATTATGAAATGGCATGTCTCTCTATTGAAGGTCTCGGGCGCAAATGCAAGTAGCGAGGCTTTTTTTTAAGTAAGTACCGTTTTGGTATAAAAAATAAGAACAATTTTTAACACCTAAATATGTATCCGAAAGGCACTTATTTTACTTTCCAACATAATTTCCACCTATATTCAGGCACTTATTGTATCGTATGACCGGCTTTTGAATTCCATCCTCATAGAATTCGGCCGCCTGAGTTGTTAATCACACCAGACATGAGCTGCACAAAACCAATCGTTGCTTTGGACTTTCCTTGAAACGTACCGTGTCAAAAGGGACAAGTTTTTAAGCAAAATTTTCAATGGTGACGAAACATGGGTTGCTCACCGGAATCAAATCAATAGTCCAGGGAATGGAAGCATTCAACATTACCCAAGAAAGTTAAGTTTAGCCCGAAAAATTATGTGCACTGTGTTTTGGGATAGGCTGTGTGTTTGCTTGTACTTTTTTTTTGTGAAAACAGCCATGCTGGAGTGAATAACAAATCAAGCGGCCAATTTCTATGAAAATGGAATTCAAAAGCTGGTCGCACGATACAATAATTGCTTTAATATAGGTGGAAATTATGTTGAAAAATAGAATAAGGTCCACGCTTTCATATAAAAATTAAAGTGTTATAAAATTGTCCTTGTTTTTTTTATATATCAAAACGGTTCTTTCTTAAAAAAGACGCCTCGCATCTATGTATTACCAAATGCGTTACCCGAATCCCACGGATATTAATACAGTCATCAAACTCCAGTGTTACCAACTTGCACCGGAACCAATAGATAGTTAAAGTCTTAGGATACCCAAAACGTGGCCAATGTATACACAGAAGCGATATTAGTGCCAGCTGCTGGGGGGCTCACTGAATCCCTGTCAGCCAAATAGAGAAACCATCGCTATTGAATTCATGTTAAATGAATGTCATGGTTTTTAACATAGACTGACAGCGATTCAGTGAGCGTCCAACAGTTGCCGCTAATATGGTGTCTGTCTGTACATTGGACACGAGCCGCAGCATTGAGTCCTAAAGGCTGGTCACGCACACCGTTTATTGCCGGCGTTTTGGAATCGCAGGTCTTTCTCGCACGTCTCGCAAAATTGAAATTTTGAAAAACGCCACCAATCAGTTGCGACACTCATAATGCACTGCGAGCAAGCTAAACACTGATGCTGTCCATCAGTCCGCCATTACATTTTAGCACAGACTTTGACTTGCATTTTAGCACAAATTATAGTCCTCCCTTTTGTTTTATTTTTCAGCCAATCGCAAATAAGGACATTTGGAGATCGCCTAATAAAATAAATTTTGAACTGCGTCCGATTTTTTTTTTTTTTTTGCGTCCTGATTTTCAGGCGAGGCCATGTTGGTCGTTTTTTATGAGACGCTGCGTTTTCGAAAACGGTGAATGTGAACCAGCCTTAAGACACTTATTCTTCTATTGATCTGTTTGCACGCCATGAGATTTATGCAAGGTGATCTTTTTTATTTGAATTAACCTTGTTTTCATTTTCCACCCCTCACACATGTATAACAGCACACGAAAGAATATCGACAGTATTTTAGTCCACGTTGCCATTAGGTAAGAAAACACGTGTTACCATGGAAAAAGAAGAACCATCCTCGCCTGAAATCATCCCGCTTTTCGCTTTTCGATCATTGGGTGGGAGTGGCCATGTTTCTTATAATTGCCCGGGTATAGAGTCCGAAATATATTACCGGCGATTATGAACTGAATCTGTGTTAAATACAACGATAGTTGTAGGTCAAGCAGAGCCCTGGGCATGTACCACATACGGATTCTAAGGAAAGGATGAGGACGAGAGAGAAATGGGATAAAGTCAATGTGCTAGCAATAAACAATTTCACTTTTATTTTACAATAAGATTTCTGGTACGTCCAAGATTTCTTTAGAGATTCCTCGGTAAAAGGCAAAGCTAGACCATTCACGCCTTCCTTTTGTTTCAGAAAAGAAATTTTCCCGATTTCAAATTTTCCATGTGATCTAATTTATTTAAGGTAAATCTTTATATTGACTTAAGGAACAGTGAAAGGAGCCTTTTGGTTTCATGCTTCTTACTGGATCAATATATGTCTAGGTGACGAAGAATTCTCGTGTGTAAAGGAAATAGTTGCGATGTGCTTTTGCTAACAGTAGAATGATATTATTTTTCGATGATGTGCTTGTTCATCTCGTAATCTTAATACAGCTTTATAAAAATAAACTAAATGTAAAAAAGACAAAAAAGAAAATAGTATTCATAGTTTATCGCCAGAAGAAACAGATTTTTTTCTTTTGTTGCCTTCTATAGCACATCAACTTGATTTTTTAGAAATAATCTTTTAAAATGTAGATTTTAAATTATCTGAACTTAAAGCTGTAGTTTCAATTTATTATACAAATTGAGCGACTACAATGAAATTTATATTTTTACTAGCTACAAAAAATATTGAATGCCAAGCACATGTAAAGGCAAAATGCTCAAAAAATTTATATCTCGAGTTGATGAAAAATAAATAAATTCATGCTAATACCTGAAAGAAAGTTAGGCCTAGTTGTTGAGTGATATTTTCATTTTAATACATTCCATATCAAGATCATTCTAACTGTAGTTTGAATAAACTTGGCTGGCTTCATTCATCATTCTTTTATCTCTAGGAAAAGGAGCCTGCTGAAAGACATAAAATGACTGCCTACTGATAGAGAAAAAACTTATCAAAATTTTCCCCGTAGATAAGAAAAGAAGTTCACTTTTACTTTTATCATAACGTTTTAAAAAGAAAATTTTAGTCTCGGAAACATCAGTTATATTTTGACAGTATATTAAAAATGATTCTTTACATTAAAAATTTACGAATATGTTAAAGAGCAAAACAGCCTAAAGAAACATTATTCATAATAAACATAATAGGAGGAAAATAATGTCAGCGTAAATGTAGATTTCTTAAGGCAAGTATTCATTTCATTTTAAAATAGCAGCAACAGAAATTAAAAAACAGCAAACACTTTTCCCGGGCTATGTTAAAGAATCATGCAGAGTTTGATGTCCATCGGTTTTGTGGTTGTAGAGAGGTTATTTAGAACATACACACAGACAGATAAACACACACGCACAAAAACACATTTATACTCACAATATACGAAATTAATCGATACAATAAACACTAAGGGAAAGGTGATAGGCTACTATTTTTAAACATGTTAATGTTTTAAAGCTGGAGGTCATTCTGGAAAATGGGTAATACAAAAGCCAACCCAAAAAAGCGTTGCTTAAACAGAAAGAACAATTCAAAGTTTTGCTTTATTGTTGCACATTTAACCATTGTTGGCGCCGGCTTGAACGTAACCACCGAGAGAGAAGGTCTCTGCGATGAAACGTAATACATTGTTACATCATCATAAATAGGGCATTGTTATTCGTATTTCTACAAATAATAAGCCATAAATTTGCCCTAACTGGGGCCAACGATATAACGGGCCCCAGCGCGGAAAAGTCACCTGACCATCTTAGTCCAGCCAACAATCCAATATTCACTGTTTCCATCTTGGATTTTAACAATCCGTATTTTTTCGTTTGTTGGAAATAATGAAGATTGGATTGTTGGCCGGACTAAGATGGTCAGATGACTTTTCCGCGCTCAGGCAACACCTCCTAAAGAGAAAGCCTCTGCACGGAAACGTCATGCATTGTTACATCATCATAGTAGTGCATTGTTATTCATATTTCTACCAATAATAAACCTTGAATTTGCACTACTAAGATGATGTAACAATGTATGACGGTTTCCGTGCAGAGGCTTTCTCTTTAGGAGGTGTTGGCTCAGGCCCCTTATATCGTTGGCCCCGGCCCTAAATATGATGATGTAATAATGTATTTCTTTACATCGCAAAGGCCTTCTCTCTCGCTGGTTACGGCTTGAAGCACCTAACGGCACTGAAAAGTCACCGGATCATTGTAGTCTAATCAACAATGTTTATTTAGAACCTTTACTACAAGAGATATTATTAAATACTAGCAGATGTACCCGGCGTTGCCCGGGATAATTACACTTGTAGGTAAACAGAATAATCTCAAAAAATTAAATCATAACTCCCAATTGATTAAATAATAACTCAATCAATTCAACACAGAGCAAAGGGATTATCCATACTACGAAAAATACGAAAAAAGGAATTCTAGGTGACATACCGGGACTTTATCTAAACTGTTCTTGACTTACCTCACCACTGCGGAGCATCACCAGATACTTTAGACTCCAGTTTTTCTTGCCCTTGACGTAGAAGCTCTTATACCCTCTTGTACTATTCAAAACTAATGTTGTTCAGATGTTTCAAATGCCCGCATAGCTTTTTCTGTTTTAGTTGCAGAGTTTATCTGACGAATATAAGTTCTTTCTCTTTACTTTCCAGACACATAAATTTTTGCCAGTCGTCTGGACGTTTGATAGGGATCTCAAGGGAGACACGCGTGACTGCATCATCATTAATGTTCTCTAACTGCATAATCATTTTATGCTCATTATTAATAATTCTTGGAAACAAACGTTCAATCATCGCATTATCAGCATCTCAGTTTCCAAAATGTACACATTCCCACAGAATATAGTCATAATGTATTTTTATGAAATGTTTGGGTCTGATGTGCTACAAAATAAGCTAGGTGATAACCCCGGCGTGAATCGGGCTTTTTTTGATTAAATTTTGCAATATCTTAAAAATAAACACATGAAAGCGCTTAGAATAAATACAGGTAAAATTTATTAATGAAAATTCGAAAAAAAATTTTTTAAAGGCTCACAATGGATGGGCCTCTCCAAGGATGCCACTGCTAGTCTAAATTCTTTCTTACTTACGTAATTTAGATGCTCGCTTGATGTTGTTGCAATTTCAACTCTGCTCTCGATGTCTTGAAGCAAAACTTGGCCATTCATCACTTTGTATAGTCTAGCGGTCGCCGATTCTTCTATTTACTTGCTTACCTTTGCTCAATACACCACGGAGCTAAAGGAGTGCTTCCTCTGTCTTTCCACTTTTTCTGCTAATAATCTGCTAACTCTCCATTATCTCCAGTTGCTGATCATTTTTAAAGATTTTCAAGAAATTGTTAAGTACTGAGAACTCTCAATTCTAAGAAAAACCTGAATAACAGGAATTCTATGCTTTGTTACAAATTGAAACTTACCTATATTACACAAACTTTGCCTTGCATTGTTGGTCATGAGATGTATATTTTTGGTCCGTGCAGAGTGTTTGTGAATTGCGTGTTGATACCATAGTTGATAACTATTGTTGCACAAACTTTCCCTCATCCATTGAAGGTCAAGTATGCAAAATTTCATCAAGATCGGAATAAAACTGCAGATTTATATAAGAAACAAACAAACCCACCCACAAACATCCTTCTTTATATATACAAGGTGATTATAATTAAAGTCCCTTTGTAAAAATGCTATAAAAAAACAACCATGAGTCCGAATGACTTCAAATTTGGACTGAGCATTCTTGAAGAAGGGGCATTTGATATGGGATAAGAAAAAAATAGTTCCAAAATTTATCACTAGATGGCGCTGTAAGCGGCATAACGGAAGCGGATTCAGCTAGAAGTGACATTTTGAATTGAAATACGACGGCTTTGGCATGAGTTGTTTATGGCATGATGTTTTTACATTAAAATTGGTCAAGGAATGCAATTGACACTAAAACAAGTTAAACACAATTTTTTTTTTATTATAGAGTACAGTATTAGCAATAAATCAACTGTACCGGTCAATGAACATGATTGCTTCGGGTTTGATGATGGAAAACATGACTTTCAAGTCATTTAACAGTTGTGGCACTGTTAGTGCAAAGCCCATCCACCACGGCAAGGTCGTACCACATCGGATGGGAAAAATCGGTTTTTAATTGTCCTTGGGCCAAAAACCGCATAAAAAGCACATGATGATTCGGTTTTTAATTGTGCTTGGGCCAAAAACCGCATAAAAAGCAACAATGGAAACGCCTATTAATTATCTCGGGACTTGCGCAAGACATGTTCAATATGCTGTCCACCATTTTCCTCCACAAGTTTTAACCGATAAACAGCATGTTCCACAACAGACCGGAGTGTCTCCGGGGTCACGTTGTGAACGTGGTGCGTAATCCGAGCCTTCAATTCCGCTAAATTTGCAACTGGGCCACTGAACACATGATTTTTAAGGTAACCCCAGAGCCAGAAGTCACAAGGATTGAGGTCCGGTGATCTTGCAGGCCAGGCTCTCGGAAAATGACGGCTGATAATTCT
Organism: Rhysida immarginata; assembly: GCA_023313115.1. NCBI lineage: Eukaryota > Metazoa > Arthropoda > Chilopoda > Scolopendromorpha > Scolopendridae > Rhysida > Rhysida immarginata. The sequence goes on from JAHWFO010097618.1 coordinate 820,319, forward strand.
ATCATCTCCGAAATGTGTCTTCAGCAGTTGCTTCACTGGCTTTGCAATGTGCGGAGGAGCGACATCTTGCATGAAAATTATTCTATCCACGCATGCATGCTGTTGAAGTGTTGGAATTACCTGGTTGCGTAAAAGACACGCATACCGTTGACCATTGACTGTACAGGTAACGGGACCCGCAGGACCCACTTCCTCGAAAAAAAATGGCCCTATAATCAATGATGCTGTCATCCCGCACCACACAGTTACCTTTGCAGAATGAAGCGGTATTGAAACACATGCGAAAGGATTTTCCGTTGCCCATATCCTGCAATTTTGTGTATTGACAACGCCGTGGAGATAAAAATGGGCTTCGTCTGTCCACAAGATGTTACATGGCCATTCATTGTCCACTTCCATGCGAGCTAGAAATTCTAAAGCAAACGTGTGTCTAATTGGCAGGTCAGCAGGAAGTAACTCCTGAACATGGGTAATTTTATAGGGATAACAATGCAGGATATTGCGTAAAATTTTATTGACCGTGCTCACAGGCATGTCTAAAGTTCGGGCAATTCCCCGTGCACTGCACGTTTGCACACCACTGTTCGACCCTTCCTCTAATGCTTCAGCCACATCTACTGACGTCAAAGCAACTGCTTTCCTCCCTCTGCCAGATTTCACTGTAAAAGAACCTGTCGCTTCGAATTTTTTAATCATACACCTCAGAGCCTTTGCAGACATCGGACCACATCCTTTTTTCATTCCCTTTAATACTCGAAATTTCTTTAAAGCTGCTATGGCAGAGTCGCCATTCTTGTAAAAGAGCTTCACAAGCAGAGCGCGATCCTTCATTGACAGACCCATGGCAAGCTGCTGAGATACAAATATGATGAGAACGCCATGAGGCCTGCGTTTTTATAACACATGCAATGTCTCATGCGCATGCGTATCTTTCAATTTGCTTAGTACAAATCCTCCTAGGCATAATATGCCGCTTACAGCGCCATCTAGTGATAAATTTTGGAACTATTTTTTTTCTTATCCATATCAAATGCCCCTTCTTCAAGAATGCTCAGTCCAAATTTGAAGTCATTCGGACTCATGGTTGTTTTTTTATAGCATTTTTACAAAGGGACTTTAATTATAATCACCTTGTATATTACTAGCAGAGGTACCCGGCGTTGCTCGGGATAATTCCACTTGTAGGTAAACAGAACAATCTCATAAAATTAAATTATAACTCCCAATTGGTGTAAATAATAACTCAATACAACACAGAGCAAAGGGACTATCCATTCTCCTAAAAATACGAAAAACAGGAATTCTAGGTGATATACTGGAACTTTACCTAATTCTTCTTGACTTGCCTCACCACTGCGGAGCATCACCTGATATTTTACACCCATTCACATAAATTAAAAATGAGGACTTCACCTTTCAACAGGATGATGCTCCATTGCCAAGCACCCATCATTCGAAAAACTCCTGTAGTATCCCCTAGGTAGTCTTGTTGCTGAAGTTGCGGAAAGAAATAGTACTACTCAAGTTTTTTCTTGCCCTTGACGTAGAAGCTCTTATACCCTCTTGCTTTATTCGATACTCACTTTGTTCAGATGTTTCAAATGCCCGCATAGCTTTTTCTATTTTAGTTGCAGAGTTTCTCTGACCAATGCTCGTTCTTTCTTTTTCCTTTCCAGATACAAATTTTTGCCAGTCGTCTGTACTTTGATAGGCATCTCAAGGGAGACACGTCTGACTCGTATGCCTCCTCAATAGACGCTGCCTTATTTATATCCTGTGACTGCATCGTCATATTATTCTGATTATTAATACTTCTTGGAAAGAACGAACGTTGCATTATCAGCATCTCAGTTTCCAAAATATTCACATTCACACATAATTTAGTCAAAATCAGGGCCGGATTTAGATGAAAAGAGGCGTCTAGCCTATTCCACCTATGAGGCCCTTTCACCTCCCGTTTTAATGCTAACAATTTGAATGTAGGCCCCTCTTGATCTTGAGGCCCTAGGCTGAAGCCTAGTTAGCCTAATGGAAAATCCGGCCCTGGTCAAAATGTATTTTTATGAAATGTTTTGATCTGCTATGCTATCAAATACGCTAGACGATAACCCCGCCGTTGCTCTCACTCTGTTTTATTTTGATTAAATTTTGAAATATTTTAAAAATAAACACTTGAAAACGCTTAGAATTAATACAGTAAAAATTCTTAATGAAAATTCGAAAAACATTTTTTTAAAGCTCACAACGGATGGACCACTCCAAGTAAGCCACTGCTAGTCTAAATAATTTCTTAGTCACGTAATCTTACTTTAGATGTACACTTGAAGTTGTGTCAATTCCCACTGCTCTCGATGTCTTGAAGCAAAACTTGGCCATTCATCACTTTGTGTAGTCTAGCGGTCGCCGATTCTTCTATTCATTTGCTCAATACAGCACGGAGCTAAAAGAGTGCTTCCTCTGTCGTCTTTCCACTCTTTCTCATTAGTCTGCTAACTCTCCATTATCTCCAGATGCTGATCATTTTTAATGATTTTCAAATGATATACTGTTTAGTACTGAGAACTCTCAATTCTAAGAAAAGCCTGAATAACAGAAATTCTATGCTTTGTTAACGTGACTGGTGGCTGTTCCAGGGAAAAGGAGGCTGTTCTCATTCCTCCCTGGCTGTTCTCTCCATTTTATTTTCACTTTCCTCTTTGATTTAACTTCTTTAAATCCGTGCTTTCCGATTGGAATTTCTGCATGTTTTCGTTCCACAATATCTTGCTAAATACCCTTGCCATCAATAAATATTATAAAAACAGCACAAATTCACTTGCACTCACGATGGAGATGTATTATATCTCCATCGTGCTTGTACTGACAGCAGTTGCAGGCAGGCAGTTAGTCGCTTCCATATCGAAAGTAAAAGTGCTCTTCATATCTGGGTTAGAGGTTAAAGCGGAGATTTTCTTTAACGATCTCTGGGTTTAAGGTTAAAGGGACTAACGTTTTATGTCCCGAACGTTAGGATCGCTAGGTGTATCTTTATTTCAACAAAAGAGCATCACTTCGTTTCCCGTTCTCCCTCTTCCCTGATGGTAGAGTCCAACAGCGTATGTGACGGAAAGTGGAAGAAGTGAGGAGAGATGGAATTGAAAAAAAATTTTGGAGCGGTCACGAAAATAAAAGCCGGCTCCGAGAATTTTAAAATAGTAGAGAATATTAATACTGAAAATGATATGAATAGATTAACAGAAATTCCGGGTGAACGAGCGAAAGTGAACTGGAATATACCATGCTGGAATGGTTCCGTTCCTCGTGCAAGAAGTTTGTGTTCGCCGTATCAACAGCTTGTACATTTTAAAATTTCCGAACTTTATACGTTTAGTTGTATAGTTGCTATCATTAAAATTTGCACTTTTTGCATCGTGAGAAATGGAGCGTGTTTAATTTTTCGCCGCCAGGTTTCACGGGTGCGCAAGATTTTGGATTTACCCACTTTGTAAAGGTAGAGTCTGCAGAATTCCGGCTTGTAGTGACAACTCGCCGTTGAATCATGGGAATAAGTTTATTTGAAATAATTCTTTGTTATGTTTCTATAATAACTATCCTTTTAAACCGAAATAAAGAAAATAAAAGTGAAGTATAAAAAAATAAACGAAAATAAATCTAATAATTTTTCATTTTAAGATGAAACCTAAGATGTCATCAGGTGACGATCGCTTTGGAACTTTTATGATGTCATCTCTTATCATATTTACTCCTTCCAAGAATGAGACCTATTACATCTTACTGTTAGATAAATATATTCAAATGAAAGACTAACAATTATTTGATTTTTTCATTTATTTATTTATTTCTACTTCTTTCTATTGTCTACCTTCGCTGCTGCGTAGTCCAAATATTACTACATGACTTTGAAAATGCAACACCATGAATGCATGCACAGTGAGAAAAACCAGCAAACAGAGACAGCAATGAACAATAAGTGATGTTTGTTACAACATGATACACCGATACACTGAGCGACGACACCGTGTCATCAGTAGGTTGTAGGACCACCGTGGGCGGCAATACAGGCAGTGATATAGAGTGAATGAGAGTGCGGATTGTGTTCTGAGGGAAGGATGTCCATTCTCTGTCAACCATTTGTCAAATTCGTCTTCTGAACGCGCCGATAGCAGTAAATGCAAGCGACGTCCAACCCCACCCCAGACATGTTCGATTGGATTAACATGAGAGGTGACTGCTTCTTAGGGAAGCACCTGGGTACCTTGCAGGGTATGTTGGCTGATGCGTGCGGTGTGCGATCCGGCATTATCCTGCTGGTAAATGGCATTGAGCACTCGCTGAAGGAAGAGTAGTGTCACCAAACGCAGCTCCTCATCCACGTATCATTGGGACGTTAAAGTCCCATCAGTACGAACCAGTGGTGACCTGCTGTTGTAGGAGATTGCACCCCAAACAAATATGCCGCGATATCGCGCGGTGTGTCGTTCTACAGTTGCAGCCGGATTGGATTTGTCACCACGTTGGCGCCAATCTCTTACATGGCGACTGTCATTGCTGAAACAGAAGCGTGACTCGTCTGAGAACACCACCCTGCGCCATTCTACTGTCCACGTGGCTCTTTCTGAACACCATTGCAAACGAAGACGTGGGATCAATGCCACTCTTCTTAATGGACGATATGAGTGCAGGCCGGCGGCGTCCAATCGACGAATAATGGTCCTGGACAATATGGGAGCATCTATGGTGTCCTGAACATGCTGCAAAAGGTCGACGGAAGTGACCTGGGAGGGTTCACCAAAGCTTGCCGGCGGATGCGTCCGTCCACACGTGCTGACGCCGCTGGGGCCGCAACGGAACCTCTCAAACGTGCAATATCCATCTTCGCCACAGCCGATGAACCGTGGACGAGTATAGGTTGCAGTCTGCTGCGATTCGACGAAATGACTAACCTGCCCTTCTGCGTCCGAGCACTATACCCCTCGTGAAATCGTTTTTCTGCTGGAACTGCCTTGGTTCACGACGTCCACGCATTCTCTGCAACTAAAGGTTTCCTCAGCTACCAGAAAAAAATTGGACGCCGATTTCTGTACAAGGCAGAGTAGCAGAAGTATTGCCAATTATGCAAATTCCTTCCCTTATATAGCATTCAAAATGCGCGGGAAAGCTACGCAATTTGCATCATTTATATATCTCTGTGAGCTGGGTCAACTGTGCTATTTGCATATTTCTCTGCCTATTCCTTCGTGGTGTTATATTTCAATGTCACTTAGTGTATTTTTATTTAACAATCCTTGTAACAGAAAGAGTAAAAATTCAATAATTCGCAGGAAGATGTATTTTTCACAGGAATGCATAAAAATACATAGGATTTTTAATAAAGTCTGTTGGCACCACTGTTAAATTTGGTAGTCAGTTGATGGGCTGTGACTCTCCTGTCACTTTTTACGAGTCGTCGTAGGCGCCGCTCACGCCGTTGGTCGATGACTCGTGACCCTTTACAGTGATGGAGTTGGGACGAGATTTCTGTCCCTGCTGTCCACTCTTTGTACACCATCACTACAGCGGACCATGAACAGTTCACAAATCGCGCCGTTTCGGAGATGGTGCCACCCTTGCTGCGATAGCCTATTATCATCCCTTTTTAGATGTCCGTTAAATCCGGACGTTTACCCATCTTGAGGCTCGTGCACCTGCCGTTTGATGCACCAGCTTTGAAGCTTTCTCAGCCTGTTATGCAAATTTTGCAATGTGTAATCGTTGTTTGGGCGAACCATGCGTGTGCCTTGAAAGGCTGCTGGTCATAATTCATTGATATTAACAGCACTCTCAGAGAAATTCTTTTGCGTACTTTGATAATTTCTACTCGCTTACATTTCTAATTCTGTTTACTCGATTTTTTTTTTTGCTGAATGAGGCCATCTGAAAGAGAGGGCAGATCAAATAAGATCAATTGATTATCTCGCTGGCTAAGGCTGTCATATAAAACCACAATTATTTGTAGTCTACAAGCAGCCACAGCGCATAAATAATTTCACACCAAAGTTAATCATAAATGTGCTCATTGTGACGACCATTGACACCATAACACAATTGGGCACGGAACCTAACTGGACACAATTTAACTTTTGGTAATTTCTTGATTTGCATGTTGAAAATTCAAATGTCTTTGTAAAGTACATAGGGAGGTAACTAATAAATTCAACATGTGACCGTTCAGCGGATTTTGGAATTTTTTTTTTGTTTTGTTCGGAATTCCATGCTGTCTTCAATTGGAATTTTTCGTGTATCTATTATGGTTTTTAAGATAGGATTTGAATGTGTCCTAATTTGTATATTTGGTATGATGAAAAGTGCACCATGGAGTAGGTCACCCACAACTTCCTATTCATTGGATTCTTCAAAATTGACGTATCTGCTTCGATTACGAAAATAAAAGAAGTGGGGAGGCTCATTTTTGTATCCACCCTGTACACTATATTAAGTAAAAAATTCTGTTGGCGATCAGTATTGATATTTTTAAAAGTGTATTTACTGTATAATTAAATAGTCCAATTTTGAGCTGATATTCTGTCGTCCAAATTTCATAAAAAATACAGGGCGATCCGAAATCAGGAAAAAACTTTAAAACTCAATAATTCACGCACGAATGCAGATAAAAAGATGAAGTCGCGAATTAACTATCGGCTTATAAATATTCAATTTGCTGCTCTTGTTATACCGTATGAAAATGTGCATAAACTGATGTCGGTAACCTGACAACTCCATTTGTTGGCCAAAAGCCGAACAATTCTAGCATTAACTTTTTTTTTCTTGGAAAAAAAATCTGACTTCATTTCAATTGTTTCTGCGCAAACAGAATCTGTTTTTATTTGCATTCGTGTGCGAATTATTGATTTTTAAAGTTATTCCTGACTCTTGGATCACCCTGTATATCCAAGAAATAAGCCGTATTCGAAAAGTATTTTTAAATTTAACTGATATCCTAAACCCAGACTTTTTTAAACTACCTGGCATACTAAACCCATTTGCTTTGTACTCTCAGACAAAATGCTTTGTGAAAGGCATACCCTAACCTGCAATTTTGTTTGAAAAATTAAAATTAGATCGTTCCGGTTAATGATGATTCTGTTAAGTTGCTGGTAATTTTTGTGATAATTAAGTGGGTAAAAAATTTTTATGCTTAATCAATGTCGCAATATACCGGGTGTTTCAAAAATGACCGGTATATTTGAAAAATCAATAAAAACTAAACGGGCAGCGATAGTAATACACCGTGTGTTGCAAAATGCTTGGGACAACAGTAAATTTTCAGGCAGACAAACTTTCAAAATTAGTTACAATGTTCCACAACAGATGGCGCTGCAGCCTGGAAAAATCTTAACTACAATATTTTCCACATATCCACCATGCGCAGCAATCTGTGAACAGCACACGCTTACAGCAGAAAGACGACTTACAGAATGGCGAACTCGCAGACTGCGTTTTCTTCTATATCTTTCAAATCGCCTGCAGCGCCATCTGTTGTTGAAAATTGTAACTACTAATTTCGAAAGTTTTTCTGTCCGAAAATTTACTGTTGTCCCAAGCATATTGCAACAAACGGTGTATTTCTATCGCTGCCCGTTTAGTTTTTATTGACTTTTCAAATATACCGGTCATTTTTGAAACATCCGGTATGATAAATAATATCCCTTGAAATTATTAATATTGTGTTGAGTTTAATTTTTTGAGAAATTGGTTTAGTCTTTCATAAATATGTTTTTTATTAGATTGATTTTGAGTATTTTTACCCTCGAGAGATGTATTCTGGTGAAGATAATTTTTTTTATCTTTCATATGAGTTACCTAATTGCATTGATGTTTGGTAGGTAGGTTGTTACGAAAAATAATGAATACTGTTTCCTTTCGTGGATTCTTCAAAGAGTTTAAATTTGATTTTTTTATTCTTTTGATAAAAAAACTAAGGTTATTTTTTATCAACCATATTTGCTTTGTTAATTTTTATTGGTGGTTGTTTTATAATTGTTGGATTATTTTGTTATCTGGGTGGAAAATGTGCGAAAACATCGTCAGCATATTTTACTCATAAGTTTGACTTTCAGTTTGTATGATGCCAAAAATATTATTTGGTGTTCCGAATATTCGCCGGAATAAGCGAACCCCTTGCGATGCCAACGGTCTCCTCGGAGGGCGGAGGAGCATCAACAGGATGGGCACCCAGTTGTCCAGAGAGCCGGAAAGGCAGATGAGTTTTATGGAACCAACGGCATGTGGATGCGGAAGGAAGAGGGACCCCACCGCATTATTTTGTTCTATGAACACTCATATGCTAGATGATAACGAACGATTATGTATTACTTTGCGATCCTACTGGTCATAGTCGCCGCGGGCCGGATGTTAAATGGGCTACTGGCCATGGGGTGGCAGATGACCAGGCTTCCCATGGAAATTATGCGAATGGAAGATGCATGCAAAAACGTGGACACAAACGGACGTGGAACACGATAAAAATATGCACGTGGAACGTGCGCGGTCTAAAAAAAGCAGGAAAGCTCCAAATAGGTGAAAAACATATGGACAGCCTTGCAGTGATGGGGCTATCGGAGACGCATTGGAAGGAAAGTGGTCACTTTCTGTCCACTGATGGACATATGGTCATAAACTCAGGTGACGCGGAACAACCTTTCCACGGAGTGGGGTTCCTGGTAAACAAACGTCTCCAACGAAATATCTTAGGATACGAAACCGTGAATAGTAGGATACTAAGTCTAAAGCTAAGTGAACAACCTATAAATATAAACCACATACAGGCGTATGCACCAACAAGCATCTCGACGGAGGAAGAACTGGAGAACTTCTATGGCTCATTAGAAGAAGCAATCAATAAAGTACCCAAACGAGAACTTCTGTATATAATGGGTGACTTCAATGCAAAGGTGGGCAAGACAGATGTAAAGAACCCAGAAGAAAGACAAATAGTCAGAGAATTCGGGATGGGCGAACGTAACGAGAGAGGACAGAAACTCGTGGAATTCTGTGCCGTCAACGACCTGTGTGTTCTAAACACCTTCATGCAACACCTTATTAGGAGAATGTAGACGTGGCAGTCGCCTGATGGAAGAACTAGGAATCAGACTGACTATGTTTTATCTCCTAAACGTTGGAGTACGTCAACAGGGGACATTAAAACGTAACCTGGAGTGGACTGTGATACGACCACAATGCACTAATGATAGAGACACGCCTAAAACTCCGACGCCCAACACAACGGACGAAAATCGACAAAAGATGGCATCTTCGTAACGACCTTAAATATATACAAGGCGCGTGCACCAAGGTAACAGAATTACTGGAGGAAGAGCTGGAAACATGGACATCAAATGAAATTTGGCTGAGACTGAAGACCGGTTCGGATGAAGCTGCAGCCGGATGCTCTAGACCCGAAATAAGATGCGATCATTGGATCCAAACAGATACAGAAAAACTCATAGAACAACGGAAGGCCTTAAAGGCAAAGCAAACAGAGTTTCATACCACACGACAGCAATATAGAGCTTTAAACCGTGAAGTGCAGACCAAGCTCAGGAAAGACAAAGAATCATTCCTAAACAATCTTTGTTCAGAGGCTGAAAAACATCTTGAAACAAGCCATCCCCGCGAGGCGTTTACCAAAATCAAGCAGATTTCCAGAAATTTTCTTCGAAACAGCTATCGGTGAGGGATGTGAACGGCCAACTTCTCACTACTTGGGACGACGTCGTTAACCGATGGCGCAACTACTGCCAAGGTCTCATGAGGGCACCCGATTTGGATAATCCTCCTCGTTTGGGGGGAAACCACTTTGACGGCCTGACAAGGAACTACCTTGAGAACCATCTTGAAAATCTGGCATACCTGGAACCAGAAATAATCTACGATGAGGTCATAGCTGCGCTCAAAAACTACCTGCGGTTCAAAAGGCTCACTGCGGCCTTATAAATCACCCGGAATCGATGGCATCGTGGCAGAAATGTTACAAATCCCAGATGACAATCTAAACAGGGTTCTTCTTATCCTGTGCAACAAGATCTGGAACAGTGGCCCGAAGAATGGACGTCCTCAATATATATTCCATTGCATAAGAAAGGAGCTAAGGACATCTGTTCCAACTACAGGACCATAGCTCTTATCCCTCACGCCAGTAAGATCCTCTTGTACGTCTTCATGAACGGATGAAGGCCTATTTACACCCCCAGATCCCAGAAGAACAGGGTGGCTTCATGCCTGGAAGAGGAACACGGGAACAGATCATACTCATGCGCCAAATCATCGAGAAGTCCTAAGAATACGACAGAACACTTTTTGTATGCCTTCTGGACTACAGTAAAACATTCGATACTGTTCAGTGGGACTATCTGTGGGAAACGCTCCACAAAACCGGCGTGCCAGTTCACTTCACAGCACTCATCAGGAATTTATACTTCTCCAACCACTCCTTCGAACGGCTGCGAATTCTGCATCGGACAGGGCGTACGCCAAGGATTTATTATATCTCCCATCCTATTCAACATTTGTGGCGAAACCATAATCAGGAAGGTTATGGAAGAGTACGAAGGTGGCATCAGCATTGGCGGCAGAAGAATAACGAATCTGCGTTATGCAGATTTTACCGCCCTGTTCGCATGCACGGAAGAAAACATGGTGGAGATGTTGGGACGTATCGATTAGATTAGTCGACAAGCGGGCCTTCGGATAAACCGAGGCAAATGTCGACTATTAGTCGTAGACCGATCCAACTCAAACACATCAAATCTAATACGTGATATTCCGATAGTGACAGAAGGTATTTACCTCGGGACGCTCATCGCATCGCGAGGAGGTAGTGAATGAGAGGTGATAAGAAGGCTGGCTACAGCCAAAACAGAGCTAACAAAACTAAAAAAGATATGGAAAAATCATGGAATCAATGACATGACAAAATTACGATTACTGAACTCGCTGGTGCTTCCAATCGCCACATATGCCTCAGAGACCTGGACTTTAACCGCAGCACTACGAAGACTGATAGAGGCTTTCGAGATGTACGGCTACAGACACATTTTGAGAATCCCGTGGACTGCGCAGCGTACCAACGCTTCCGTATTGCAGCAGCTACAATTAAAGGATTCAGAGCGACTGCTGAAACGAATACAGCGCAATAGCGTAAAATTCTTTGGCCATATAATCCAATGTAACGGCATCGAACGTATGATCATCGAAGGCTGCATAAGCAGGATACGACCCAGAGGACGACCGCCGGCGAGGTTCATAGACCAAATGCAAGCATTGACAAGCATGACAATGTCACAAATGATGCACACGGCGCAAGACAGAAAAATATGGAGACAGGTCGTTCATACAATCTAGCATGGAGTCATAACATTCGTTACCGAATATATGACCAAGAGAGAGTTCCATATGGTTGATATTAATGTTGGATATTATTGGTAAAAGAAGACTCTCCATAGTTTAGTACAAATATCTGATTGCATATCAGGGCCGTAGCCAGAATGTTATCTTGGAGGGGGGGGGGCGATTTTCAAAAATTCCACTGAGTCGGACCTTTTTTCAGAAATTCCACTGAATCGGACCTTTTTCCATATTTGGGAGGCGGACCTTTTTCCATAATGGGTTGTTCGTCGACCCCCCTCGACCCCCTCCCCCTGGCTACGGGCCTGCTTATTTACAATGAAATCTAATGTCTGCAGAATTAGAAGAGGTAGAGGATGTCAGTAGGTGAAGAGGATGATTGAGGTAAAAGAGTGGAGCACTTAGAAGATATGAAACTTGGCTTTCAAAATGTAAAGAAAATAAAGAAAGTGGAATTTTTCTTTAAAATATGAGAAATAGAGAGTACTCTTTTATTATTTCACTATGTACGAGAAAGAGCGAGGAATAGCAGTAGAATATGAGATAAAATTCATGTACGAAGGCAAAATACACACAGAGTTAGTGAAGATGAACATTATTTTATTCAATTTTTATTTTAAAATCCGGAATTTATGATATGTGATTGATCATAAAGAAGACTGTGAAAAATAGAATATACACAGCATCACACATTTTTCTTTCACACATAATTAAATTGGTTTTTAAAAAATTAAAAATAAAAATGCCCTCTCTCCTAATCGAAGATATTTCTCTAAAAAAATCAGTAAAAATTTTATTCATTTTAATTTCGGTTTTAAGAAGTTTTAAATTCACCATTTTTCGAATAGTATGCCATCAATTCAAATGAGGAATGAAAAGTTGTAGCGCTAAGTTAAAAATTGCTCAGCATCTGTACAAAGATAGATTTTCGCGAGGCCAACGAGAAAGACAGGCCTCGAAGCGGAAAAGTCACCTGATCATCTGGGTCCGAACAACAATCCAATCTTCAGTGTCTCCATCTTGGATGTAAACAATGAGTGTTTTTCCGATTGTTGGAAACAATGAAGGTTGGATTGTTGTTCGGACCCAGATGGTCAGGTGACTTTTCCGCTTCGAGGCCTGTCTTTTTCGTTGGCTTCGGATTTTCGGAAGTGACGTCACGAAAGTTTAAAGCGCTATAACTTTTTAACAGAGCCTCAGATCGAAAAACGCAACTAGACTTTTTTTGCTCAGAGTTTCATCCTCTACATATCCTTAAATTTGTGAAACGTCGTCCATTTACACCCTGTATTTTATTATTCATCTATTTAAGATGAGAATGCAAATTATCGACAAGATAAATGGCAAAGGATAAGAAAAAATCGAAGAGAATACGAGCCGAGACTGGTGTTGGAAAAGGAGGATGGAAATTATCGACCAAGAAGATTGCATCTAATTTGGTGATCGAAACAGACAGAAGCCGATTTAAGCTTGCTGTCTCCAACGGGAGTAAAGATCTGACAGTTGACATGGGCAAATCCACTCAAGGGATAAGGGAAGATCTCAGAAACCACAGATACTCATTATTTTCATTTATAAGATAAAGACAAAGTCTACCAATTCCTGTGAAGAAGGAATTATACATATATAAAATTTTCTTCTCACTCAGAAACACAACAAACTCTGTTATTTAAAGATGAGCTTGCGCATTCAAGAATTTTTGACGGTTTCCCAGAATTCTTGTTAAGGCCAATGGAAATTCTTCAAATTAGCGATTTTCTTTTTTTTTCAAAATAAAAATCAGAAATTTCATGTTACGAATCTAACTGTTTTTTCCTATATAACTCAACCATCAATATTAATTTATTTATTATATGATTCCAATTTAATTGATCGTTTTAGTAATCCGACGAATGGGAAAGACGAATATACAGATATCTCCGCACATGATTCACAAACTGAAAGAGACAAACTCTGTAATTTCTTTATTACTATAAATGTCTTCTAAAAATTTAGAGCAAGTTTTAGTCATGTGGATGGAGGGGAAATGCGTGGAATCTATAAATATTTAGCATTTGAAAATATTTGGATTCAAAGCAGTCTGAGAAATTCCAGGAGTTATTAATTAAAAATTCCTCTGAGTAAGGTTGCTCCAATGAATTACCCTCAAATGTAAACATAATTCATATTTATTAAATATTTTAAAGAAAGATACATTAAACGTAATCAATCAGAAACAGCATCCATCATGTGACGGCTTATCTATTATATCGGGTCAAACACAGAAAAATTGTCAAAGAAAATTAATGTACGTTATCCGTATTTATAAGGATCGAAATAAGCTTTACGTGGAAAACTTACGCATCAGTTCAACGACATAAAATACGCCTAATCAGTCGTTGATTGACTTTATAAGAATAATAACCTTATAAAAGCAAAATTTGTATAAATTTTTATTACCAATATATTTCGTGTCAATAATAGCTACTTCATCAAAAATAGATAATTAGGTAGTCGCTGAAAGGCATGTTTTTCAATTTCAGCGTCTGCACTAGTGTGCGTGCTCATCACGTAGAATGCACAGCAGTTTGCGGACTAGTCATACTACGACACGGGCTGATAATACACCATGAATGGTTATACTTTTCTCTTGCGATCCATGTGTGGCCTTTTCCCAGCGGAGGTGGCCTAATCAGGCCACTTGTAGCCATGTCAATTCCATATAACACATTACAAAATTTAAATGCATATAACTGAAATTCTATTACAGATAAATTGCTAATTTTTTTTGTATTTTTTTTCAGATGCACATTACTACTAGTATATCCCTTCAAATTTTAAAATTAAATGAGAAAATATAATAAAAAATGTTTTTCCACAGGTGTTGTCAAAAGAGGGGGGAGGGGGCTGAAATCATGACTATAAAAAATGCTTATAAGAAATTTTCTATTATCGATAAAAACTTCAAACTGCTTTTGTTGAATTCTTGAAAGCTTTATAATTAGCTGCCAATAAATTATATACCCCAAATTTATTAATAATCAATAATATTCGAAATTTTAGAAAGCTTGTGTATGGAGAAACTTAGCAACATCTAAAATTACGAATTTATTAAAAATTTCCAGGGCACAACTAAACCATTTAATGATTGAATTATATTAAAATGATACCTTTTATTTATGTTTTAATTTTTTTCATTTCGTAAATTACATTTTATTCATAAGTTATTTCAAAAAAATTAAAACCATTGCTATCGGGATCGTTTCTTGATGACGTCATTTGAGATTGATCACTTCTCAGAATATGAGGAAGTTAGATAAGGCCACATCTATGCTTTATCAAAGAAAGAGATTAAAATCCTATTATGTGATTTTCTGGCTATTGTCAGGCAGGTGTGACCCATTTAACAACAAATTACGTAGGTATTTGAAAAAAAAAAGTAAAAATATTCTACATTCAGTTATATAAAAAATCGTTAAAAAAAAACAAATAGAGATATTAAAAAATTTTTTTTTGCTTTATTTAGATAAGATTTCTCCCTAAATTTTGGCTTTTTTCAAATACGAAATTATTACATTTGTAATTTTTTAAAAAAGGATTTAAACCAAGTTTTTCAAATAGAAAATTTTATTATACATTTTAATGTATTGTTTAAAAAAAACCATTATTTTTTATCGATCAAAAAAATTACTATTCATAAGCAATTATAGTCAAGATCACAAATTAAAAATTTTAAAGCAGTATATCAGTTATTGAATTTTTAAAAAAATATTTTCTATCCCCCTGTAAGAAGAATCATTTTCTCAAAAAAATAGCTGGCTGGGAAAATGTACATCACATATGTACATTTCTGGTGAACTTTATCAGACAATTTATAATGGTACTAGCAGTTGCCCGGGATAATTTAGAATGATTTGGAATAGCATAGGATGACTTTGACCTTTAGAATTTCCTGCGCAGAAGTATTGTTGTTTTAATTCCTGTTCACGTAACGAATTGCTGAATTTTTACCATATTTAACCCCTTCAGTCACCTTGGCAAACATATGATTCCAATATCTATCTTGGACGTGTACCCGGTCAAAAGTGCAGTGTTTTTATGTTTTGTAAAATTTCATACTAAGTAAATGACATGAATAACAACTGTCGATTTTCTAAAATATATATACAGGGTGTTTTTGAATTGAGTACAGATTTTTTGGGAGACGATAGAAGAGGTCTTTAGAAGTATTTTTGTCATATGAAATTGGGTCCCAGCAGCTCCGTTTACTTACAATACTGCATTGAACAATCAAATGACACCGGGACGCAGTGTGCGTTGGTAGGCCTAGGTTACACATGTAAAAAGTACATCAAGTGAACTTTTTAAAACAAATCTTTACCTACTGCTTTCCTAGAATGCAATTAGTTCACTTACATATGGACTAATCGCATTTTACAAAGGGGTTGGATACCATGGAATCTCCTTGACGAAGTTTGTCCTAAGACTTTTCAACAAACAAGCACTTGCGCCTTGAAATTTCTTTGCAAACAATTACTTTAAAAGTTATTACATTAGATTGCTTGTCTTAATTGTTAAAAATAAAATAATCTAGGCCTACCAACGCACACTGCGTCCCGGTGTCATTTGATTGTTCAATGCAGTATTGTAAGTAAACGGAGCTGCGGGGACCCCATGTTCATATGACAAAAAATACTTCTAAGGACCTCTTCTATCATCTCCCAAAAAATCTGTGCTCAATTCAAAAACACCCTGTATATATATTTCGGTAGCAAATGTAGCCATACAAGTAAAAAAAGTATTAATAAATAAAAAACTTCTGGTTATGCTTCTTATAAAGTTATTAATATAATAAATGTAAAATATGTACAACCGAATTTTAATAAAACACCCCGAGATAAGTATCAAAATAGCCAAAAATAGAGCTAAAATAACCAACGTGTTTTGTACATTAGAATTGTGTTGAAAAAGGTTGTCAATTTAAACTTAAAGGGCCATCCTGAGCAAAATAGTATATTTCTCGATTTTTGATATTCAAACCCATTAATTTAACTCACTGTGGATGCTTTTTCTGGATGCTTTTTTATGAACAGTTCAAACCTTCAAAGAATTTCTTTGTACACTATATTTGATGTCAGACCTTCAGGTTGTAAAATTACCAAATGTTTTGCACAGCTAACTCTTGAGTAGGCAACATATAATTGGCCTTGGGAAAAACAGTCTTGCCGTAGATCTATGCCAACGATATCAAGAGTCTGTCCCTGTGCCGTATTTATTGTCATGGCAAAAGATAATTTTACGGGGAATTGGACTCGTTTGAAATTGAAATGGTAGTCCGATGGTATGAGCGGAATCCGTGGACTAAATACGGTTTCCCCTTGACGGTAATAAATGCCAGTAATAATGGTTGCCTCAATAATGTTTCGTTGCAATGATTTTACTTGAAGGCGAGTGCCATTGCACATTTTGCGGGGACGAAGATTTCCCAGAAGCATTATTGGGGCTCCCACTTTTAAGCTCAGTCGGTGAGGAGGGATGCGGGGTGGGTTGAGAGTATTAAGGAACTCTACAGGATAGTTGACTGTGTCTTCTTCTATCACACTATCCACGGATTCAAACACCATGGCTTGGACTGGCATTTTCTCCATAAGCTCGTTGTTTATCTCCGTGGCGGTATCATTTTTTGGTGTTAAAATAGCTCTTTTTTTTCAACCAGGATGGATCTTAACTGCGTGACACTTCTAGCCCAGGATATATTTTTTCAATGAAAGATTTGAAGTCTTTGATTACATTACAGAGTTTAGTGGAAATTATAATCTTACTATTTTGCTCAAGTACGTTGCCGTCACCTATTTGCAGTAATAGTTTAGAAAATTCTTCCGCCGTCACATCCTGATGGAGATGCACTCTCACATTAAGTGTTAAAGAGCGTATGACGATATTAGGGCATAATAATGATGATTTGATGCATGCTTTCACTTCATCAGCACGAGTTCCAAAGTTTGCTTGAAATCCCCCGCAAGTAAAATAGTCACACATCCCATCAACATTTTATTGCCCCGTATATCGTGAAGGGTTCTGTTAAGAGCCTCAATCCCAGCTTTGTGTGCCATTGTGCACTCGTCCCAAACAATCAGCTTAAAGTCCTGAAGAACTTTGGCCATGTTACTTTGTTTTGAGATGTTGCAGACAGGTGTATCGCAATAATGTAAATTTAGTGGCAATTTAAAAGTTGAGCGGGCTGTTCTTGCACCATCGAGCAGAGTTGCAGCGACACCAGAGGAAGCGACCGCAAGGGCAATGTGTTTCTCTTTTCGTACAGAGATCAATAATATGTTAATGAGGAATGTTTTGCCTGTGCCTCCTGGAGCGTCAAGTAAGATTTTACTGGCGGCATCTAAGTGTACACTACATGATCAAAGGAGTTGGGACACCTGTTTCTCTACCGTAAAGCCGCAAAAAGCTTCAATCAGTAGTGTGTAGACCACCCCGAGCTGCTATCACTGCCTCCACCCTACATGGCATACTGTCCACATGTTTACGGTATGTGTCCACAGGTATTGACCTCCATTCCTCGAGGAGTGTCGTGGTCAGTTCCTGCACAGATGTAGGGCGAACCATCCTGGATCTCACACGTCGTTCCAATTCGTCCCAAAGCTATTCGATGGGGTTGAGATCAGGACTCTGGGCGGGCCAATCCAGTTCTTCAACCCGCATCTCGTCAAACCAGTCGGATATGGATCTTTCTTTGTGGCAAGGCGCATTGTCGTGCTGGAAGAGGAACGGCCCGTCACGCAAGTGTTCCCACAGCGCTGGAAGTGCCCCATTATCCAGAATGGTCCTGTAGCCATCAGCATTGAGGTTTCTGTCCACCTTGATGAGCGGGCCCAGTCCAGTCCAGGAGTTCACAGGGGTGTCCCAACTCCTTTGATCATGTATGTATACTGTTCATTACTTATTCGAGAATTTTCTTTTGGCATGTATTAAATTTAGGAAGGCAATCTAATACAATGGAAGAAAGTTTAGATATATCATAAGAATGTTCTTTCAAGTACGTTCTGTTCACTTTGGTCATTGCCTAAAAGGAGCGGGCAGGCTATAGTAGGGCAGATGATGGCCAAACAGAGAAAAAACAATGTCCTCTAGTAGTATTAAGCTTTTGTTGTATACTAAGTGCATGATGGTTGTAACATCCCCCCCTCTAGTTGTCATTTCAATTTGAAACTTTACATTCCTCTGACATTTGATCTTTGTGACTTTCCCAAAGCAGCAGAGGATTTGCTACGTGGCAAAACACTAACAAAATTCCAAAAGGTACACGAATTTTGTGTGGTGAATCTGATATGACAGCTTCTTGCAATGTGAGGTTCCAATGGTTATTGTTCTCCAAAAAAACGAGTGCTCTACACGCCGACTGAAAAGTAGGATGTACTTTACCAGCAACTATCCTCGGGTCTTGAAACGATAAATGTCCTCGAACCTTATGCAACAGAAGCCGTAGTTAATGACATTCAACGTTGTTGGGCTGCACGGTGTAAACTCGCACCAAAACTTGATCCTTTTTTATGTCTGGGTGATTCGAAACACTTTTACCTTGTTTTCTGCGGTAAAATTGATTATTTTTCCAAACGTAATAGGCCGCTAGTTCTTGCAAAGGAGTCTTGATTACAAAGATAAAAAAAAATGCCATAAGAGTGGTTTTAGGTGTATTTTCGAGCCTTTGCTGTGCATTCTGAGTAGTAAAGTATACTCTTTGTCCGTTTTCTAGATGTACTGATAAATGCATGACGGGAGGGTGTCGCTCATGGAGAGGAAAACGGAGAATACGCCACACAGCGTCTGGGCTACTAATGTAACGTCCGGTTCATATCGACTTACTTCATCAGACTCATCATGCAGAGCAAATGCAGCTTGATCGCTCCCTTTATTCACGTATTTGCAAATACTAGGATTTCCCAATAATCGAAATTCGATCACATTTCAGAGAAAAAAAAATATAAGTATAATTGTTCTAGCCTTAATCTTGCTTATTAATAAACTTTGAAGAATGAAAAATAGATAACACAATAAATATCCAAAATGCTTTTCATGACATTTCTGACACGCCCGATTCCTTTCACCGCAATGAAAACTTGGAATAATATTTAAAGCAATCTAAAGGTATCTTTTAATATATCTATCGAATTAGCAACTAAATATAATAATTATATTTATACTAAATTGTCCCTCCCTATCTCTGCGTCTCTCACCCCGTCCCAAGGTCTGTTTCGGACTAAAAATCGATAACTTTTTTGTTACTAAAGAAAGAGTGTTAACAGAATTTTAAAAAATAAATAAAAATCAAAAACTTCAAAATTGGGATTTATTTTATTTATAACTAAAATATTACTTTCAAAGAATATAAAAAACTTTGCTCAGAAAACGACGAAAAATACATAAAATGCTTACCTACTAATTATAGAAATATTTTGAATAGTTGGTTAGTAACAATTTTTAAGCAGTTGTTTCTATGGAATAATGTACAGGTACATTAAAGGTACTGTATTATACTTGGGGACCTTCAGGTTCTGAAATCAGTTCATTGACTTTCAAAAGCTGCAGAGTTTTTCTAATGCTTTCAAACACGGTCTATAGATATTCATGGTCATCGAGCTTCGGCCATTTTCCATTGTTTCAAGAAGCTAAGGAAAACAGATCGCGTTAGGTCGTGACCACCGAGAGAGAAAGCCTCCGCAATGAAACTGAATACATTGTTGCATCACATAGATAGTGCATTGTTATTCGTATTTCTACCAATAATAAGCCCTGAATTTGCACTATCTATGTTGATGTAACAATGTATTCAGTTTCATTGCAGAGGCCTTCTCTCTCGGTGGTCACGGCCAGGTCGCACTAAGGCCGACCGCAATCTGCGATAGAGATTTTCATTGAAACTGAATATGAAAGTAAAGTTTCTATCTGCCAATAGGGCGGCGCTGCGGGCGCAGTTGGGCCGATTGTACATTCAGCGCCACTTTTCAATAGAGTTCCGGCCTACCGGGAGGCATATTTCAGTTTTCAGCGTCAGTTTGGATTGCTGCTTCATTCTCATTGGCTGGAGGCATTGCGTTCAGCAGGAAAGCTAACCTAAAAAATAATGCTCTGTCATTTGGATTATATGATAAGCGAATGAATAAAAAAACGAGTCAAAGAGAAGGCCTAGAAATAAAAATACTAACATAGGGAGTCGTTAAAATGGAGAACCAGTGAGATGAAAATATACTACAAAAAAAGACAATGGGGGAACAGAATGTTGAAAAATAGCACAAAAAATAATATTTTGATACCGAAACAAAAAAAAGACCAAAAAATGTATCAAATTTTTATTATATTTAATAATATACATTAATAACAACCAAAAAAATACAAAAAAAAAACCAAACATGCTTCGACGTCAAAAACATCGATGTTTCGATGTTCAACACCGCCATCGACCACCACTACTTGATACCTGTACATTTTTAGGTAGGCCAAATTTTAGTTAATTTTTTATTAAGTACAGTCATCAACGGGAAATAATCCACACTTGAATTTTACTCTAAGTTTTACCGTTTCAATATTAACTCTAAATGTAATATTAAATTATTAAAAATAAATATAACATTATTAAAATTATTAAATTTAAATAATTAAAATAAAAAAGCTATTAAAACAACACATTAGCATGAAATGTTATATTAA
>JAHWFO010097618.1:846399-894436 GCA_023313115.1 Rhysida immarginata
TATCGTCCCTTGGCCTTCGAATATCTTTTCGTACTCCTAAACCATCAGCCCGCATCCTGAATCCACCCACTGCCGTCACCACCGACAAATATTCCCAATCCGGAGTTTACCGCCTGAATTGTGCGTTTTGCGACAGATTCTATGTAGGATTATCGACCCGCAATTTTGCAGTACGATTCAGAGAACACAGTGACTCGTATAGAAAACGAGATCGTAATTCCCACTATGCAAACCACCTCGAAGATTTCGGACACGCTTTAAAGACGCAAGAAGATGTTATGTCTGTCCTGCATATCTGCAATAGGCCAGAAAAAACTGCTACCCTCGAAGCGATCGAAATATTCAAGGCCAAGAAGTCCTCCCCCCACCTGCTTCTCAATTATCAAACAGACTTTAATGTATATGCAATACTTAACTCTTTATCTGATCTATTATGATCCCCTCTTTTCTCGGTTTTCTTTTTTATGATTTATGTTTTCCTTTACATTTTGTTATTTCTTGCCTGTTTATTTTTCTGTAAATCCTCTTGTCCTCAGACAACCGGATGAGTTCTCTTTTCGGTCCGCGTATACGCGCACCATCCTTTTGTATATTTTCTTTTTGTATAATTTATAAAAATTAGCGTTTACACCCTTTTTATTCTATTGGCCATTATAATTCAAAAATCTGTGCTTTTTCTATTTATCCTGTTGGCCATTATTTTCCTCTTTAATTCTTTTGTATCCTATTGGTTCATGTATATGCATATTTTGTACCACTGTTCTGTATATAAAGGCTTGCATGCCTCTTGCTGTATATATCCTTGACAAAGCCGGGAATAAATGGCGAAACTAGTTGGAACTCCTGATGTCCCTCTGTTATACTGTAAGGCCACCACCTGTTTAATCAATAGGAACAGTATTATGATCCACCCTTCTACCGATATGTGTTGTTTTAATCGCTTTTTAATTTTAATTATTTAAATTTATTAATCTTAATAATGTTAATAAACAACTAAGCGGTTGTTAACAAGGTTAAACTAAAAGATTAGTGGGGCGCTGGAACCAGAGAGCATTATTTTTTCGGTTAGCTTTCTTGCTGAACTCAATGCCTCCAGCCAATGAGAATGAAGCAGCAATCCAAACTGACGCTGAAAACTGAAATATGCTACCGGGAGCTAGAAACTTTAGCTTCATTTTAACAATGGAGCTCGATGACCAAGAATATCTATAGACCGTGCTTTGAAATGAACATCAACAACACAACAATTAAAATTCTTTCAAATGAACATCAACAATGATTTCAGTTAATTTGATATTTATTATTTTAAAAAAAAGAATAAAAAAGGCAATGCTACATGCGTTGACAAATATGGTGCTCAACCTGTTCCTTAATGCTACCTCTTTTGAAACGCTTTTTACCTGTGTTAACGTGAACAAATACGCAAACAAAATAAATTGTGCACATCTAGATCACAGGAACTTTCCAACCATATAAGTTTCATGCGTATTCGCCCACGTTAACACAGGTAAAAGTCCATAACAAAAAATGTGTTGCCTTATTTATACATAGATACTAGCTGAAGTACCCGGCGTCGCTCGGAGAAAAATATAGTTTTTTCATATTTATGTATACAAACATGGAGGGTGATAGAGAGATCAAATCTAAGCAACATTTCCCTCTTTCATTTTTTAGCATATTTTCTATATATAGAAATGTGCTTATCTGATCGGTTTGTCCAGCTGTCCGTCCGTCCGTCCGTTCGTCTGAAGACAATCCCACAATTCATTGCGTTGCATGTATTGAATTGCATGTATTGCAATCTCACAATTCATTCAATCATGTCTTGAATTGCTGGAAGAAACGAATTATCCTCCCATTTGGTAAAACGCGTGTTGTGAACATGGGTTCGGTTCTGCGCGTGCTCTAAACGTTAATGAGATGGTGTGCGTGCAGGATGCACGTGTTTGACGATTATTAAAAGGGCAGTTCGGTCCCTAAATCAAGAGAATTTTTTTATTCCTATGGAGCCTAGCATTTATTACGATAACTTGAAAACGAATTAACTTTTTCACAGTCTGTTTTCACCAATCCATTAAAATGGGACAGAGTACGCAGAAGTACGAACGTGAGATAGCAGGAATAAGTACGTGCTCTTATAGCACGTGCTTTAATGGTACCATTATGATACCCTCTTAAACATTTTCTATAACAAGATATGGCATGTAATATATCAAACAAATTGTCACAACATATCATGAACGAATATAAAAGAGTAACTAGTGATAGAAAGTATCGGTCTAATGGCACGTGTACGTGCAAGGATGTCTCATGAATGAATATAACGGTATATAGTGATGTCTGAATTGTTTAGTAGTACGTGTTTTAATGGTACCAAGTGGTACCATTGGAACTTTCAATGCTAAGATATGGCATGTAATATATCAAACGACTCGTATCAACGTGCCATGAGTGAATATCATGAGAAAATAATGATAATTGTTTTTGGTTTAGTAGCAAGTGACCTAATGGTGCCCTATGAAACCATATGGTACCATTGGAACTTTCAATGCTAAGATATGGCATGTAATATATCAAACGACTCGTAACAAGGTGCCATGAGTGAATATCACGTGTAAATAATGATAATGGTTATTCGTTTACTAGCGCGTGCCCTAATGGTGCTCTATGATACCATATGGTACTCTATAATACCATATGGTACCATTGGAACTTTCAATGCTAAGACATGGCATGTAATATATTAAACAACTCGTTACAATGTGCCATGAGTGAATATCACGTGTAAATAATGATAATAGTTATTGGTTTAGTAGCACGTGCCGTAATGGTGCCTTATGATACCATATGGTAACCTTGGAACTTTCAATGCTAAGATATGGCATGTAATATATCAAACGACTCGTATCAACGTGCCATGAGTGACTATCACGAGAAAATAATGATAATAGTTAACAGTTTAGTAGCACGTGCCCTAATGGTGCCCTATGGCATGATATGGTACCATTGGAACTTTCAATTCTAACACATGGCATGTAATATATCAAACGACTCGTAACAACATGTAATGAGTGAATATCATGAGAAAATAATGATAATTGTTTTTGGTTTAGTAGCAAGTGACCTAATGGTGCCCTATGAAACCATATGGTACCATTGGAACTTTCAATGCTAAGATATGGCATGTAATATATCAAACGACTCGTAACAAGGTGCCATGAGTGAATATCACGTGTAAATAATGATAATGGTTATTCGTTTACTAGCGCGTGCCCTAATGGTGCTCTATGATACCATATGGTACCATTGGAACTTTCAATGCTAAGATATGGCATGTAATATATTAAACAACTCGTTACAATGTGCCATGAGTGAATATCACGTGTAAATAATGATAATTGTATTGGCTTAGTAGCACGTGCCTTAAAGGTGCCATATGATACCATATGGCACCATTGGAACTTTAAATGTTAACATATGGCATGTAATATATCAAACAACTCGTAACAACGTGCCATGAGTGAATATAACGAGTAAATAATGATAGTGGCAATTGGTTTTGTAGCACCTGCCCTAATGGTACAATACAGAATTTATAGAACTTTTAATGCTAAGATATGGCGTGTAATATATCAACCAACTCCTTACGCGTTATTAGATCTTTTGTTATCCATAGCTTATTTGAATCAAGAGTATAGTACTCTTAGGCTTAATGGTATCAAACACTCATTATTAATTAATTTAATAGTAGTTAATCGCTTGCTTCAATAAGACTTTAGTAATTTAATATGAAAATCTAGATGCTTACACATAACGCTTCAGCAATTGAGGCTCACTTCGTTTAACATTATGTGAGAATTCTTACAAATTAAAGAACCTTTATTTTTTTAAGTGTATGAGGAATAACTTCACTCTCCATTTACCTTTCATTCTTCAAGTTTATTCTTTTAAATTCTCTCTATACGTTAGCCTATTTAAATAGTAATTTACAATTTAGTTTTCATATTTATTTATTTACTCTCAAGTGTTTTAAAATGTTGGTTAATTCTATATATCCATGTACGATGCTATAACCAGAAAATGTGCTCCCTTTATCCGCTTTGGCGGTAAAATCATTCTTGTTCTCTCTGGGTATTGTTTTTGAGATAAAAAATGTTGGACGTCGCGTAGACGTAATATGCCATTCAACCCATAATTCTGTATCACGTCAAAATCATGGTCAATCATGTAATAAAAAGAAAGAAAACACATAGCGTACAGTACAATAATGTGACTTGTTTTTTATGAAACATGCAAATGTTTTACAATAAGTGTTCTAGATTAATAAATGAAAGGTCTTAAAAGGAATTTTTTTCTTTTTTTCTTTTTTATTTTTTTTCACGCCAATCCTCAGATGTTGAAATTATTGATAAAAATAGGAAAGAAAATTCCACAGCCTGGGTTCGAACCAGGAACGATTATACGCAGTAGGAAAGATAGACCCAGCCTATGAATTGGGTACTGCTCCAACCAGCCCTTAGGACATGTAGATAGCGTTAATGTTTCCATGTCCACAGTGGCGCAATTGGTTGGCGCGTCTGCACGGTGAGCAGAAGGTTCTTGGTTCGAACCCAGGCTGTGGAATTTTCTTTCCTATTTTCATCAATAATAAATGTTCTAATTCACTCCCTCTGGAATGAATGCATGCTTCACAACGTCGCCGCATGGACTGACGTAAAAAGTTCAAAAGTTCCTGGTTCTTCGCGAATCTGGTCCGCAGCTATGGCGATTCCGGCTACCAGCTCTTCATCGGATCCCACTGGTGTCTCGTATACCAATGTCTTAAATGTCTCCACAGATTCCAAACAACTGTTTCCAGCAGGTAGGATTTCAACATTTTTTATCTCAAAACCATGCCCCAGAGAAAAAAATGAATGAGGTATATGTTGCTTAGATTTTATCCCTCTATCATCTTCACCTAGAAGCCGAGAGAAATATACCTGCCAAATTTCAAGTTTGTAGGCTTCATAGTTCTGGAGATTTCGTAATAAATGAATGAATGAGTGAGTGTATACATTTTTCGCTCTTTCTTTTATATAATAGTATTTTCCCCCTGAAAAAATCATCGTCGTCTTCGGCCGGGATCGAAGCCATATCTACGGGCATCAGACCTGTATTCACGCCAGTAGAAATCAGCATATTTCATTGATTTTTAATGAAAAAAATTCAAAATTTGGCAAAAAAAAGTGTGCAAGCGAATAAAAATTCGCCTATTTCGGTGATTTTCGGTTGGAACACTGCGAAATTTGGGACAAACTGTGCCCGCTCCACCTAGTCAGAAGGCTTGATAACGGAAACGTCATACACTGTTACATCATCATTAGTCGACCATTGTCAATCCTATTTCTACCAATTATTATCAAGCCCTAAATTTGGTCGACTATATCAGGCCTTCTGTCTAGGAGGTGTTGATCAGAGGAGATCACGCAACAACTGATCCATCAAGGCCAATAAGGAAAAATAATTGAAGACAAAGAGTAATGCCCACGCAAATGGCCAGAGAGCGCCAGTGAAATAAAAATCACGCTTTAAACAATGGAGTTTCCATCTGTATTTCTTCATCCATGACCATAGCCAAAGAAATTTTTTATGGCCTATTATTGCAGAAACTGTACTCTCCATTGTAGGACATGACATACATTGTTGGTCCGCGCATATCGTAGGCTCATGTCAGACAGACAGATGAAGGAAAATATTATTTTTACCCTTTCGTCTTTGAGCCAACCTGACACTCGGCACATGTAAACCTTACCATGAACCTAGCGAACATCTGGTGCAAGTATGAGCTCAAAAGGATAAGTGGTTCAAAAGTTTTAAGAACATTTACAGACACACCCTGAATTTTTATATAGACGTAACCATTGAAACCGAAATCGGAGTAAAGCACTACTACACATCCGGAAGTAAACGGAAGTTTTTTTGCTGTCCTGCTTCTGCGCAGTTATTCCAGTTTCGGTTTCAAAGAAAAGATAAACAAACTCTGGCTCCATCTCTTGAGTAAACAAACAAACATAAATCAAGATATATGATTTTTCCCCCTTCCCCCCCTACTTTAGAGACATGAAAACCTTACTCTGGACCTAAGGAATATATGTTGCAAATATGAGCTCAATCGGATAAGTGGTTCAAAAGTTTTTAGAACATATACAGACGCACCATGAGCCTGAATTTTTATATATAAAGACTAGGTAAAATACCCGGCGTTGCTCGGTTTTGTTTGTGTGATGAAATTTGGATGGCGTTTCCCTTGCGCCATCTCTTGAGGAAACAAACAAACATAAACCAGATATTTTATTTACCCCCACCCCCACCCTTTGATGACATGTAAACCTTACTCTGAATCTAATAAACTTATTGTGCGAATATGAGCTCAATCGGATAAGTGGTTCAAAAGTTTTTAGGACATTTACAGATGCATCCTGAACCTGAATTTTTATATATAAAGATAAATTTTTATATATAAAGATTTTATAGATTTTATTGAATTGATAGTTCGGCAATTATATGAGCAGCGAAGTTTCGTGAAAGTAACGGATTATACGGGACTACCCATCGATTGCCACTCTTCAATATAGATATTACAAATTGTCGGTCCATAAATGTTTCTTTTTGTAAATAATTTCATCATCTGTTTTAGTTTCAAATGAAATATGCGCGCTATCAAATCATGCCTGTCTTGAGGTTTTTGTCAGCTTCTGAGTGCTTGCTGAATATCAGACCATTTAGGATTGCAGGTAAAGTTTATAATTAGATTAGGCCGCCCATAGTGACGTACGTACATCATAGCATCCTGAGTACGTTCATGCATGTAACGGGACCCAAATGTAAAACTTGAGGGTAAAATAACCATCTTCCCTAACTTCGAAACATCACAATCAGCTTTCTTAATAGCATGATGTAGATGTAGATGATTTTCACTCCTCAGTTTAGTCTGATTAAAACGTTTAAAATTAAGGCGTTCCGTTTCTATTCTGGCATACACTTCAAATTAAGTATTGGTTTAGGAGACCACGACACTATAAAAGCAAGTTTTCTATATTCTCTCTTTCCATTATAATGTAAGAATAAAAATCGGCCGCGCAGACAGTTTTTGTCAGGGGCAGTCCAGTGTCAGGATTACGCTGAGGGCTATTGACTGAGTAATCATCCTCGCCGTAACAAAATAAAAGTGGATATTGCAAAGCATCATACGCACGATGCGTTTTACTTATACAGGTCAAAGAAGTGTCCCTGGCTTTAAGTACGAGGAGAGATCAAAAAGTAAGTTGCACTTCCAAGGTATGGCCATTTATTACACCACCTGTACAAAAGCAACACGGCTATAGCAGCATACAATGTAAGTTCACTTTTCCACATAGTCCCCAAGAGACCCTAAACATTTATCCGAACGATCAACCAACCTTTCGATTCCGGATGCATAGAAAACTCCTCCAGCGTTTTGTAACCACACGGTGACAGCCGCTTTCACCTCCTCATCGTTAAGAAATCGTTGTCCACCGAGTTCCGTTTTGAACTTACCGAAAAGAGGAAAGTCGCATGGCGGTAAGTCGGGACTGTATGGAGGATTTTGCCAAACCTCCCACTTGAATCGCTGAAGCCGTTCGCACGTTTGGCGGGCCTTGTGAGGTGTTGCGTTTCTCCCGGCGCTTCTTTTTAATTGCTTTACGCAACCGGTTCAACGTTTCACAATACGAGGTCGCGTTGATTGTCGTTCCTCAAGTTTGGAGTGGCAATCCAGTTGACGCGCCATTGCTTTTAGCCCGCTAGTCACACAAAACACGACGGGAAACCACAGCAAGCGTCCTATCCGACGTCTGCGCAGTTAATGCCCCTTTCTCCGCTTTGCCCAAGATTGCGACACACAGCGCGCTCTTGCGGCGAGTTAGTGCAACTTACATTTTGATCTCTCCTCGTATAATATCGCGTTTCTCAAATTCCTAACCTACAATCACCAAAGCAACTTCGCTCATAGTGGGTGCATTAAAACGACCTCTATGTGCATTAACAGGTTTTTTGTCCCTATGAATAACAACTTTAAAGTTAACTTGGTTACATTGTAAGTTTTCCAATGCAGTTTTAAAATCTCTAACATACGAATTATGTTATGTAGCATATTTTGGAGTTGTCTCACTAAATATGACTTAAGATTAGGGAAATTATTACACCGGATGTCAGCTTCCTTTTCTTCGTCACCGATGAAATAAATTTTTAAAAAAGCCGGCTGCTTATCCGCTGTAGGCAACAAACTACCGATTCTGTGGTAAACTTGTCCCTGTACTTTAAAAGTAGGCATAAAGTGTCCTTCTCTAACCTCTTTAGCTCCAAAGGAAGTCATCCTGAAGCACGCATTATATTTCCTTAAAATGTTCAGAGTCTGGATGGCTCTCAGATAAAACACTATACAGGGGCTCGGGTAATAGCGCACGCGTGGAACTTTGTCACTACTGCAGCACAGACCTGGACTTTTCTCCTTCCATTTTTTCGCCAAAAATACCATTTGCAACTAATTTGAGGACCTAGAATAACTGCCTTGTCCTTTGCGTAGTCAATTGAAGGATCATAATTAAGGGCTGATAATGTTTTGGATGTCCAAGGCTTTAGTTTTTTCTGACGTCTCAGCTCATGGTTATGTATTTTTTCACGGCTTCTCTATTTACGTCTGAATGGTTGTTTGGTATTTTTTCACGGCTTCCCTGTTTATTTCTGGATGGTTGGTTGGGTATTTTCTTACAGCTGTCTTCTTGTTAATATAGGGGTTACGTTTTGCATAAGCTGTTGCGGACTCTCTAATTTGTTTTTTTCTTATTGAATTAGTGTACTTTTTTCTTCGCTTTTTGCCTCTTATATTTTTTCCTTGGATCGATTCCTCTATCACAGTTTCAGTTCATGAAACAGAGTCATTTTCATTTTGTGAAGCTTCAACATCCAAAGTTAATAGGGTTTGACAAAAACTTGCTTCCTGTGGTGTTTTAAAACATCAAAATGGCCTCTCTTTAAATCGCTCGAAAACTTCAGCCTCTTCACTCCTTCAAGACTTTTCTTACTTTAATGAGACAATTGCCATTCCAATAAACTTGGTAATCAAACGGAAAAGGCTCTCCGGCTGCGGTTAGTTCATTGGTGGTACTGTAAGTTTTGTGTTTAGACATTTCGCCTAGTTTTGTAAGGATCACCAGAAGGCATCATAGTAAAAGGTTTAAACCGCCGCCAATGACGGGAAATGTGCTGAACGATTTGGGTCCTCATCTCTCCTCCTCGTGTATCATCACCATACACTAAGTATGCTAATGAAGAAAACAGACAGGCCCCATCCGGTCGCATAGGCACCACTTGCTGTAGTGTAATAATACCGCCGATGTCGAACAGCTACATTTTCAGGAAAATAGAATAAAACAAATGAAGCTAAGTAAATATTAGCTTTAGCTCAGCAGAAGAGTTAAATCAATAAAGATTGATGAGGACAGACAATTGCTTTACCGTCTTATTGGTGGTATCCAAGTTGTTTTTCCTAATTGACATTTTACATAAGATCGCAAAAGAATTCATTAAACAAACAACGACGTCATATTTGCTTAACGCTTGCAAAAATCCCATTCAGATAAACGATTCCCGCCCGCAAAAGACTTGCAGTCATTGTGAATGCTGCTTCACGGAAAAATAACAAAATTCTTCATTAAACAAAGCAAGCGTCACAATTTTTTAACGCTGGCAAAAATCCCATTCAGCTCCAGGTAAATTAAATTTTAAAAATAAACTACAATGGAAAGGAAGAAAGAAAAAATAAAATCCTTTCTTAGCGAGCACCTAGAAGCCAAGAGAAATATACTTGCCAAATTTCGAGTTTGTAGGCTTTATAGTTCTGGAGATTTCGTGATGAGTGAGTGTATACAATTTTCGCTCTTTCTTTTATATAATTGTATAGATACAGGATGTGTCTACAGGGTTATTCTCTAAAGGTGAATCAAAAGTACCTAGCGCTATTTATTGGTTCAAAATGAACATAAAGTTCCTCATGTAAAATGTCGAAATACCAAACCTTATACCCCTAAACACCTCGCGAAGTTTTGCCATATTTCGTCATCGTTCCAAAGAAAATGAATCTTTCCTTATGTCATCGAAACTTTCCATCGTCAACTTTGCAGAAAATAAACCATTAAGGAATGGCAAAAACAAGTACCGAAAGGCTAAACTAAACCATTCGTGAAAGCATATTTTTCAACTGCCCTATGTTAACATTGAAAGTTTCTAATGGACCCTAATTATACCATTAGAATTTGAACCATAAACAAAACTACTTACCTTTGAACCACTTTGAATTATCATTAATTTTCAACTATTTATTACACATCATTCCAAATACTTTGATATATTACA
Source organism: Rhysida immarginata (assembly GCA_023313115.1). Classification (NCBI taxonomy): domain Eukaryota; kingdom Metazoa; phylum Arthropoda; class Chilopoda; order Scolopendromorpha; family Scolopendridae; genus Rhysida; species Rhysida immarginata. The sequence continues at coordinate 856,813 of JAHWFO010097618.1, forward strand.
TACCTTGAATTTAACAGTAAGACTGCGTTTTTTCTGTCCTTTATAGTGTTTCGGTCAATGAGAACATTTGACATCATATATATGTCTGATTTATGAAGAGTTCCTTCGGGTTGCCAAGCAAATTTCTTATCTGGTTGGAGTTTCTGAAAGACAAAGAAATATTGTGAGGTTTGGAGATTGAATGTAAATTTTTGATAAGTAATTTGTTATAAGGAACAGAAATAGTCTTCTTCTTCTCTTTTTTGGTGTGTAGTGTATGTCGTACCTTAGATTCGAGATGTAATGGGAGCCAAAAACTGTGGACGATGAAATGCAACAATGACGACAGGAAACCACTGGTCCACAAAACTTGTTTATTGTTATGTGTAAAATTGTTAAATCTGAGATAGTTTTCTTAAATTTCCTCTTCTTTAGGAGGTCATCGATGGTTTTAGGATTGCAACCATTTTTCTTAGCTATGAACTTTATTAGGGACAATTCAGAATTGAAAACAGGCTTGCTCAAGGGGAGATTAAGAGCTCTATCTAACATGAAAACAAAAGTCAACATCTCTTGGCTCCATGGATGACTCGAGTCCGCGGGAATATAGTTTAAACGATTAGACGGTTTTCGGAACACATCAAAAACCAATGAGTGATTTTTTTTTATAACTATAAAATCGAGGAAAGGTAATTTTTGATCTATTTCCATTTCGTAAGTAAACTTAATCGAAAAAGAGTAACTATTAAGATATTGCACAAAAGTGGTGAAATCGCATAAATCCTCAAACCTCTTAAGAAAAATCTCAGCCAGAATGGGGCTAAAACAAGAGCCCATGGGGGTGCCTCCATTCATTTTATAGAATTGGTTTTGGTATTGATAAACAATAAAAACTGTAGAGTAATCCTTAGTTCATATTGCACGCTCCTTGCTAGCTAGTCACGCCAGGCGAATACCTTATTATTGTTGATTTTGGGTTTAATATGGACAGCAGACCCCAAAATAATCTTATCATGAAAGGCAGAAAATCGGCGATCTGAAACAGTCGCAAACGGAATTCTCCAGAGAAGTGAATGTTCCACAAAGTATGATTTCTAGACTTCTGAGACGGTTCCAGGCACAAGAGATGTTACATGCCGACCAATACAAGATCGCCTAAGGGTTACAACCATTCAGAAGGACTAGTATTTGTAATTAATTGCAAAACGCCAGGCAGCTGTCTAATCAGCTTATAGCCGCTTCAGGAACACGAGTTTCCAAACAAACAGTTTACCAAAGGCTAAAGGAAGATGGACTTATATCAGAGTCCGTCAGTTTGTGTCTCGCTGACCCCTGCGACCCATTTAAACTGGAGTCGAGAACAATTTGGTTTAAATCCAGGTCACATAGGCACCGACATGTTGGGGCCCTATGTTTAGTTATTAAATTCCCAAATTCGTTCAGAACATGGTATCAAACTGTATGAGCCATAATTCTTCCCTTTTATGTTTATGCCAAATAATACTTTGGATACAATTTTAATACTTGAATTCAAATAGCTAACTTATTTTAATTTACGTTAATTTCAGAGTTAAATAAACAATTCTATATTCCAAGTAAAATTCAAGTTCTTATTTCTTTTTTTAGCTTTCTAAAATTCAATAATATAACAAGATTTAATAACTAATTCTTTTAATATAGTTAGTACATTAAAGTTGTACGTTGCCGCAATAACCCATTTATACAAGTTAAATTATAATACCGGGTGTTCAATTTATCTGAAGACATTGAAATATCTCGAGAACCTCACATCGGATCAAAAAAAGTGTGGAATGAAAAATGTTCGTCTCGAAGGGGGACATCTAATGATACCAAACTCGACCCCCCACCCCGACCCCCTGGAAATGGGGGAGGGAGGAGTAAAAGAACTTAAATGGGAATCCCCATTTTTTATTGCAAATTCGGATTCTCCAGAAAAAATTACCCATTTAAATAGGGGTTCCCATTAAAATTTTTTAACTCCTCCCTCCCCCACCTCCTGGGGGTGGGGGTGGGGGGTCGAGTTTGGTATCATTAGATGTCCCCTTTCGAGACGAACATTTTTCATTCCACACTTTTTTTGATCCGATGTGTGGCTCTCGAGATATTTCAATGTCTTCAGATAAATTGAACACCCGGTATAACTAGCTGAAGTACCCGGCGTCGCTCGGAGAAAAATATAGTTTTTTCATATTAATGTATACAAGGTAGTGTACAAACATGGAGGATGATAGAGAGATCAAATCCACGCAACATTTCTCTCTTTCATATTTTTCTCTGGGTGTTGTGTTTGAGATAAAAAATGTTGGTAAAAAGTTCAAAAGTTCCTGGTTCTTCGCGAATCTGGTCCGCAGCTATGGCGATCCCGGCTACCAGCTCTTCATTGGATCCCACTGGTGTCTCGTATACCAATATCTTAAGTGTCTCCACAGATTCCAAACAACTGTTTCCTGCAGGTAGGATTTCAACATTTTTTATCTCAAAAACAATGCCCCAGAAAAAAAAATGCATGAGGTAAATGTTTCTTAGATTTTATCCCTCTATCATCTTCACCTAGAAGCCGAGAGAAATACACCTGCCAAATTTCAAGTTTGTAGGCTTCATAGTTCTGGAGATTTCGTAATAAATGAATGAATGAGTGAGTGTATACATTTTTCGCTCTATCTTTTATATAATAGTATTTTTCCCCTGAAAAAATCCTCGTCGTCCTCGGCCGGGATCGAAGCGACATCTACGGGCATCAGACCTGTATGCACGCCAGTAGAAATCAGCATATTTCATTGATTTTTAATGAAGAACATTCAAAATTTGGCAAAAAAGTGTGCAAGCCAATGAAAATTCGCCTATTTCGGTGATTTTCGGTTGGAACACTGCGAAATTTGGGACAAACTGTGTCCACTCCACCTAGTCAGAAGGCCTGATAACGGAAACGTCATACACTGTTACATCATCATTAGTCGACCATTGTCAATCCTATTTCTACCAATTATTATCGAGCCCTAAATTTGGTCGACTAATGATGATGTAACAATATATGACGTTTCCTTTTTCAGGCTTTCTGTCTAGGAGGTGTTGATCAGAGGAGATCACGCAACAACTGAGCCATCAATAAGGAAAAGTAAAGTCGTCTGCTAGACAGAGAGTAATGCCCACGCAAATGGCCAGAGAGCGCCAGTGAAATAAAAATCACGCTTTAAACAATGGAGTTTCTATCCTATATTTCTTCATCTATGACCATAGCCAAAGTAATTTTTTATAGCCTATTGTTGCAGAAACTTTACATTGTAGGACATGACATTCATTATTGGTCCGCGCATATCTTAGGCTCATGTCAGACAGACAGATCAAGCAAAACATCATTTTTACCCTTTCCCCTTTGGCCCAACCTGACACTCGGCACATGTAAACCTTACCATGAACTTAGCGAATATCTGGTGCAAGTATGAGCTCAAAGGGATAAGTGGTTCAAAAGTTTTAAGAACATTTACAGACGCACCCTGAATTTTTATATAGACGTTTCCATTGAAACCGAAATTGGACTAACTGCGCTAAAGCAAGACAGTAAAAATCTTGCGTTTCGTCCCTTGAAATTTGCAAACAGTACTACACATCCGGAGGAAAACGGAAGTTTTTTTGCTGTCCTGCTTCTGCGCAGTTAGTCCAGTTTCGGTTTCAAGGAAAAGATAAACAAACTCTGGCGCCATCTCTTGAGTAAACAAACAAATCAAGATATATGATTTTTACCCCTTCCCCCCTACTTTAGAGACATGAAAACCTTACTCTGGACCTAAGGAATATATGTTGCAAATATGAGCTCAATCGGATAAGTGGTTCAAAAGTTTTGAGAACATTTACAGACGCAACATGAGCCTGAATTTTTATATATAAAGATATATTAAGTTTTCAACTAAATTTCAATTTAAAGTAAATAAATTTTGAATTATATCATTGAATTAAGATTCAGGATACTAGATAACATATATAAAATTTTGATATTTTATTTATATAAGTTACTGTAAAGAAGCCAAAAATAAAATATTTAGCAGGTCAAGAAAAAACAACTATTTCATAAAGTTTTGACATAAATAATAATAATTTCCAATTAAAATAAAAAAATTACATATTTTAAAGAGAAACAAGATAGAATTTATAACAGAAATTACTTAGTTTCATTAATTGTAATTAATGTGATTCAAGCCTTCAAAGTTAAAGGAAATTCAATAATATTTAATGTTGCTATCTAACAAAGGGACATTACGACCTGGAAATTTTAGTTTAATACGAGACTCCGTGTTGTTGTAGTGTACCTTTAGGATGTTAATATACTTGAATATTAAGGCGCACTATTCAGCCAATTTTGAAAAAAGACGGTTTAAAGTTTCGAGCACCATACATAAGGGAAAGTTTTCCTCCTTGATTGTAACTGATCCGATAGCTTAGACGGCAGCGTGGTTTCTACTCACAAGTCAAAGTGTGAGTTGGCGGGTTCGAATTCCAGTTGTAACAGTTTTTTTTTCTTTATTCAATCTACTATATTCACAAATTTATTTGTGACAACCATCTTTTTCAGAATATTTTTCTTTTCTCAAGATTATTAAGACCGATAGGTACTTATATTTTCACAATGTGCGACCGTCCGTCTGTCCGTCTGTCTGTTAGTTCTCTAGCTTTCGAACGTTTCCGAATTTTTGACTTCCGTTTTCGCCATTCGACAACTTAGGGAAATCGGAAGATGCTGAGTTCGTTGGTGCAAAAAATCGGTGAACTACTTCCGGTTCAAAAGGTCAAAAATAATATAGGGGACCACGTTTTTCACTATACAATTCAATATATAAATGGCCTGTGTATTGCCAAATACTGTTCTCTCTTTCGCATTCAATAAAACAGAAAATGCTTGTGAATTAAGTGAAGACACGTGATGGTGTTCCTTGATGGCCAATATCAGTCAGAACTGGTTCAAGGGTATGTGGTTTAGTGGTACCATTAAGGTCCACTGGAAATTTTCAATGCTAAGATATGGCATGTATTATATCAAACAGCTTGATGTCATGATTGAATATTAACGTAAAATTAATGATAGTTGAAATTGGTTCAAAGGTATCTGCTTTTCGTGGACCCATTATGGTTCATTGGAACTTTCAATGCTAAAATATAGCATGTAATATATCAAACGTCTTGGAATGATGTGCCATGAATGAACATAACGAAAAATTACTGATAGTCGAAATCGGTTCAAAGGCACCTGGTTTCCTGGAACCATTATGGTTCATTAGAACATTCAATGATAAAATATGGCATGTAATATACGTATATCAAACAACTTGCAATGACGTGTCATGAATGAATTTAACGTAAAATTAATGATAATTGAAATTGGTTCCATGATTCGTGTTTTAATGATACCATTATGAAACTATTGGAAACTTTCACTGCTAAGATATGGCATGTAACTACTTACGCCTTATATTATCAATCGTTAGTTTGTGTTAGGCAAATATTAACAATACCTAGTAGCTACTCATCTCTTCAATGATACATGCTTACGTAGAAAAACGTTGGCAATAGTTTTTGAAGAAAGGTTATTAAATAGGAATGCTAACAAATTAAAGGATTCGTATATGTTCTAATTTATAGAGAAATGCTACTTTCTCCATTTAACTTTTCAGACAGTTTAACTTTAACTTATACGTTTCCCTTAGAAGTACGCCTTGCTTAACAACCAGAGGCTTCCTTAGCAACCTCATCTAATTCATAACAATGAAAGGCTTCTTTAGAAATCAAATGCTTTCCTTTTCGTTCTCGATTTCTTTAAAATCCTATCGGTCCTGGGCATTTCGGTTGCCTGACTTCTGTGTTATATTGCTATTGGCATGAAATGAAATTTTTACCCTTTCCATACATAATAGGCTATTTTGCTGAAAATACTTGTGTTACTTATATTACTCCGTAGAAACTTATAACAATAAAAATAAGTATAATAAATTTGAGAAAAGGAAAATTTTGTGAAAAAGTTGGTTGTCATAAATAAATTTGTAAATATAATATATTGAATAATTATTTGGGTAAAAAAAATTTGTTACAACTGGAATTCGAACCCGCCACCTCACACTTTGACTTGTGAGTAGCAACCAGGCTGCTGTCTGAGCTATGGGATCACTTACAATCAAGGAGGAAAACTTTCCCTTATGTATGGTGCTCGAAACTTTAAACCGTCTTTTTTCATAATTGGCTGAATAGTGCGCCTTAATATTTAAGTATATTAACATCCTAAAGGTACACTACAACTACACGAAGTCTCGTATTAAACTAAAATTCCGAGGTCGTAATGTCCCCTTGTAAGTTTATAAAATCTGTTATAAAGTTCATGTAATATTTAAAGAAAAGATAAGAGAAGTTTTAATTTAAATAAGACTTATATTCCGATTAAAAGATTTTACCAAATATAAAATAGTACCATTAACTTCTAATCATAGTTTTTACAGAAATCAAGTTCAATTAATCATATCACCATACATTTTTAAACAAACTTTTTCCGGGAATTGGCACAATATTAAAACAAAGTGAAATAAAGGCAAAATACCAGAAAAAATAATAAAGGGAAAAATGTGGATTACAATATTAAGAAAAAAGAAAAAACACTCTTTGACCACAACTCTTTTCTGTTGTGGTCAAAGAGTGTTTTTTCTTTTTTCTTAATACATTTTTAAGTTTAAGAAAAAAAATCATCTGAGTTTCATACAAAATTTGAATATATAGGGGAGAGCGGGTAACAGTGAGACACGGAGAACAGTGAGACATTCATTGCAGCATCACCATCAACTAGCGCTACCATAGCTAAAAGGTGAACTTAATTATCTATGCACCTATCTAGTTTCAGTTTTCTAGTATCCCTGCAGGCTCAAGAAAACTGTACTTGCATAAGTTAAGGATAGTAATGTAAATTTTCTTCATTGCCAATTATAGTATATTGTTCACCACATTTATAAGATTTGATAAAAAGATAACTATATATGGAATGCTTAATTATTAAGGTTTCTGAAATCTATAAGTGATTTAAAAATGAAATGGAAACTTAGGCCTACAGGCTTGAAAAATTAAACCATGTAGTATGGGTAACAGTGAGACAAAATGATTTGGTTAACAGTAAGACGGGTGTTTCAGTGCTACCCACCGCAACATGTTGAATTCTGCACGATGTAGTATATCAAAGAATCATTGTTGTTTGGTAAAAGAATTTCATATTTTATATTTTCCTTAAATCACAATAGTTATAAAATTTTAGGCCAACATATTTCAATGACGTATTTTTACATAAATTTCCATTAATAAATGTTATAAAATATTTCAATGTTTTTTTAAATTTAGAAGAATATGTTGTAATTTAATTGATAATAATTCTAATCATTTTAAATCAAAATAAATGCACCAAAAAAGCATGTCTCATTGTTCCCCCCTTGCTATCTCATTCTTCCCCAACCCTGGGGAAGAGTGAGACAACGTGCTTCAGATTTGTTTTATTTTTTTTCTTCAAAGGTTTTTCGTAATAAAATCTGAAATAAAATTATGTCATAGCTGTATAAGTTTAGTATTTCACAGAAAAAATTCGTTGCATTTGGTCCAATGTAACATGAAAAAACTGCTTTAGAAAAAAGTGTGTCTCACTGTTACCCACTCTCCCCTACGTATATAGTCTTTATTTTAAGTTACAAAATTTAGAAAGGTTACATTTTTCCGAAATAGTGACTACACAGCAGAGTGTTCAATATTATAAATTTAAATGTGACAGCGATGAATGTTTACCAACTAGAACGTTAGCTTTAGAAATTTTTTCTAACAGCAGACAGCTCATTAAAAGAAAATATGAGGTACATTAATAAAGAAAATTTCAAATTGCATTTTGATCAAACTGAAGATAGGAAAAAATTTTTGTGTTTACTAAAGCATTAAAAGGAATTTTCAAAAGGTTACCGAGGCCTCATAATAAAATTTAACAAGTTACTGCTGCACAAAAATTAATTGACTGAATGAAATTTACAATATTTATCATGTAAAAAGGTTACATGTTCTTTAAATTATTAAATATTTCGGAAATGAAATCCGATTTAGAAAACATTCTACAAAAATTGGTAAAGTTCAGACAGAAAACTGTCTTACCACCACTAAAGATAAAATAGATTCACTCAAAGGATCATAGCGGATATCACCATTCATTTTAACGAATATGTTCAAAGACAGTAAGGGAAAATTATTGACAAAGTGAAAAATGAAAAGTTGAGAATCACTAAGATCCCATTTGAAATTTCGTAAAAAAAACTAAGTTTACAAGTAGTAGCTTGCTGTCATCGCAAGCAGAATAACAAAAGATCCTTCTCCTGTGAGATTAGGCTGTGTAGTAATTTTTGAAGCATTGTTCTCACTTTTATACAGGCACTGCAGCAATGTCCAGTTGTTTCGCCGGCGTATACAACAAAGCTCGTATACAACAAAGCTATTCTACAAGCATGAAGTTTAAAGGCTAGGAGAAAAGAATTCTTGCAAAATACATTAAATTCTTTGTTACAATGCTTTCCAAACTCTATGAAAATATACACTCACTTATCAATGGTCATGGCACACCTGCCTAATAATGTATTGGGCCCCCTCTTGCCTGGATAATGACAGCGACCCATCGTGGAAGAGATTCTACCAGTCCCTGGAACACATCCACAGGCACCGTAAGCCCTGTCACCTACACTGCATTCCATAACGATGCTGCAATTACCAGTTGTTTTGGGGACGACCTGACAGATTGTTCGATGACGTTCCACAAATGTTCAGTGGGATTGCAACCTGGGGAACGGGGAGGCCAAATCATTGTCATGAATTCGGTAGCATGTTCCTCCAGCCACTGCCATGTCACAAGTGCCTTTTGTGTAGGCACATTATCTTGCTGGAAGATGCCGTCGCCCAATGGGTAATGAAGGATTGCAGGTGGTCCCCAAGCAGATCAACGTCGGAAGTAGCATGCAGAGTGGATGTCAGATGCACTAATGGACCAATTGCATGCCACGAAAAAACACGCCAGACCAGTATGGATCCGGCATCTGCCTGAGTGGTCCCCACCTGACAAGCGGGGTCCATGGCGCTTGCCAGACACGGACACGACCATCGCCCGGTGCAACTGAAACCATGACTCGTCGGACCAAGCAGCCCTTCGCAAATCCTCAGCAGTAGAATGTCGATGTTGGTTGCCCGGGCTAGGCATTGCCGACGATGTGCAGCTGTCAAGAGTGGCGACCGTCGTGGCCTCCTGCTCGCAATAGACCAAGAGGCAGACCCGTTAGATTTAACCGGAAAGATCTAATTCAGTTAACTATCTCATTTCACAGTTTTGCCCGTAGGAAATGAGAAACTCTCCGTCTGGCAGTCCAAACCGGCCGGACTTAAAAATGGCGGCCCTTCAAAATCCGGAAAAATTGACTTCAATTTAACTGGTACGATCTATTTTTGGTTCATGGTTTTTTTCTTAGGTTACTCCTTCCTAATTAAAATTTCATCGGTCTGGCATTTGAAATCGGCCGGAAAATGGCTGCCAGACCAATCCAAAGTTTGGTAAAATGACATCCATTTAACCGGAATGATATAATTTTACTTTTTGAACCAAATTATACCTAACTGCCTGCCATTCACGAATTATTCGGTCTGTCATTTCGAAGCAGTCGGAATCACGGTGCCAGACCGATGTCATTTTTTTAGGTTCAGCTTATGAGAAAAAATTATATGTCCATGTATAATTTTTTATTTTGTGCCTTTATATTCCGGTCTATATTCGAATTCGATCTGAGCATATTTACCTAATATGCGCAAACCTTCATAAATGGGCGTCAATTAAACCAGAATGATCTAAAATGCTTGTAAATTTTCACTACTTAACGTTTCTGCCCCTGACTATTTAATCGGCTAGCAAACCAGGTTAATTTGGATTCAGGTTACCAGACTGGTTTATTTCAAAATTTAAATTCAGTCCCTAAATTAATATATCTGATAAGCTACTATTATAAATAAAGTGATATTTATATAATATTTGGAAGCGACGGTATAAGAAAATGAAAGTGGAATGAAGTGAAGCATTGTAATTTTGCCTTTATATAACGAGATTTTTATACAAAATAGCTTTATAATACAACAAATATAACTCTTTTGCTTTCGATAATATGGTACTATAAACAAACCAACCATCTTAAGCTCAACAGAATAATGAGAACAATTTGCTTAACATCTTTAATGGGTATTCCTAATCAACATTTTCGCCATATAATATATGATACATAATATACAGGGTGTATCAAAAATACGCTTACATTGTGTGAAGGCGAGTTTTTTACACCAAAACAATAAACATAGTCCACATAACTATATGTCATAAAATCCTTAAATTTTGGGGTATTAATGAAAGTTTGCATTCAACGAGGTATTTGTAACCAATCAGATGGCGCTGTGTTGTTATGGAGACTTGTTTACATTTATCATTTTTGTACATTTGTGGTTAGTCTGTCTGCAAGGTTTCACTTGTGTAGTAAGTTAATTGAAAGGTGTTCTGTTAAACCATGGCAGGTTGTCCATTTCGTGAGCTAGTATCTACCATTGCAGATGGACAGGTAGGGGAGGACCAATTCCATGGCCAGCATATTTCCCCGACTTCAGTCGTTCGGATTTTTATCTCTGGGCCCGCTCAAAACAATAAGTTTATGCAACCGACATTCTTAATACAGGGACTCTTCATCAACGTGTCATTGAAGCCTGTGAGACCAGTCGATACCGTCAAGGAGATTTAAACGGGTGCGACAGTCAATGATCCGAAGAGTGCAGGCGTATATAGAAGCTCGCTTAGTGCGGTTTGAACATTTGTTATAAATTTTTGAGGTGAGGTATAATACACTTTTTCAACATACCTGAGTGTTCATTGTCAGCAATTGCATCAATAACAATAAGTGAAACAACCTCTCCATCAAACCAAATAGGTTCACAGAGCCTGATAGGCCCTGTCCTTCCAGCCCTAGCTTGCGAATTTTTTAAGTGGAGCAGAAGTGATGATTGACAAAGAGGAATTGATAATGATTCAAAAGCGGCAAAATTCTTAGAGGCTCATTTCTTCGTTTATAAGCCATCTTGAGTTTTCTATATCTTGTTTGGTATTTAGCGAGATTGCACATAGAGCAAACAAATTTTTCTGTTGTAGCTATGGGAGCAAAATCAATGTCATATTTCTTTTAAAGTGCTCTAAAATATTCAGGAAATTCATTATCCTCTTCCATTATTATTCTGAAAGGAATAACTTTTCCTTTTTTGAAAAAACGAGATGTTGCATCACAGCCTGTGAAGGCATGCTTTCAGGCAAGATCAAGTTCAGCGAAGAGCCTATCAATTGGTTTCTCAAAACGTTCATGGTCTTTAGAGCAGTCTGATATGAATTCCTACTGCCCTTTCTCTCCAATGGCTTCCTCGTTTAGTAGAATATTAGACATTTCATCAGATAATACTTTTCCAGTTGCAAGATTAAACAGTATCTTTTAATTTAGAGTCTCATCAAATGGATTAAGTGTCATTTGGTTAACATACCAGTCTCTTTACAACATCCTTTTTTTTTTATTTCTATAGTAAGCAATCTCACAAGGGAGCGGAAAAAAGGAAGCCAATTAGGTATGTCGATCATTTGGGAAAAGATGAGGTCCTGGGATGAGTGCGTGACAAATATCAGCGGCAGAGAACAAGGAGTTTCCGACTTAAAGCCATTGTTTGTTCCCATCATAAGTCTATTCAGCAAATCCGAAAATGTTCGAAATCATTTTTCTAACGTTGGTTATTGACTTTTGGAGGAGATCAAGAACAGCTACACGTTGCTTTAACAGTTATGAAGTTCTTTGACAGAGTGGTTATAACAGAAAGTAGCGCAACAACGAGCGCATCTTATGAACGCCATATCCAGGGCCGGATTTAGATGAAAAGAGGCCAATAGGCTACTTCACTTATGAGGCCCTTTCACCTCCCATTTTTAATGATAACAATTTGAATGTAGGTCCCTCTTGATCTTGAGGCTTTAGGCTGAAGCCTAGTTAGCCTATTGGAAAATCCGGCCCTGGTCATACTCTTTGCTGAACTAAACTCTACGTGTTTGCCCTGTGCTCACTGCTGCTCAAACTGCGCAGGCGAAGTCTCCTCCCTTTCATCTACTTCCAGCGACTTCTGCTCTGATAACGCTTACACCCCCCCTTGTCAGTTTTAAACCAATGTGAATTTCGCGCGCTTTGATAATTTCTGACGGGCTGTAACTCTTCCTCCGAGCTGATGCCTGCATCTAAAATATTGGTTGGAGGTACGACTTATTGTCTACTACTTATATACCAAATTGGATGGAAATCGGACATTGGCACTTCGAGAGTGTTCCTTTCAGCTATAACATCATTTCCTTTCTTAAGTCTTGTGAATGTTAATGTAGGTAGTAGATGAAATTATACCAGCTTTGATTAAATGAATTCTAATCCACCTCTCTCTGACTAATGTAGAATTAGTAAAATTCGAAATCCGGTTAACTTGTTTGATGCAAACTCACGGTCACCTTCTCTGATGTTGCTATCTCTAATCTAATGTAAACGAGATAAAATTGTGGCACTTTTCCATAACATCTGCCAAGAATATCATCGCGATACGTTGTGTACTTCTGTAAAAGATCTTTCTGCAGTAAGGACTTTAGTATCCTGTCCTTTGGTGAAATGAATTGATCGTTATATATTAATATTTTACTGATTTATTGTTATTAAAATCTTGGCATGCGCTATTCCAATATTTTCCAATTGGTACTCGTATTAGTTTCATTACTATATCCATTTGTAACTTACTTATTGACTGATCTTCGTATATAACCAACATTTGCCTGCTTTAACATTTTAGTTTTAATTCAAAAAACATTTATATATAAATTTTAACTTAAGGCATATAATTTAGTCTGATTTTTAAAATCCAGAATGTCAGATCAAAATATTTATATTCAGAAAAAATCCAAGAAACAATAAATATGCAGTCGGTATAGTTTTTCGATTCTATTGCTAACATTAAAATTGGACTCAGAGTGGTAAGACCCTGAAATGGTAAGACCCTGCGTCTCGTCCTTCTTTTTCTTCTGCATAGGTCAACTGCTAAAATTGACTAATTTGATTTTTTTAAACGGTCTGGCACCCTTTATCCGGCTGCTTCAGAATGCCAGACCAAATAATTCGTGAATGGCAGGCAGTTAGGTACAATTTGGTTCAAAAAGTAAAATTAGTTCATTCCGGTTAAATGGGCGTCAATTTTTCCGAATTTTGGATTGGTCTGGCAGCCATTTTTCGGCCTATTTCAAATGCCAGACCGACACAATTTTAATTAGGGAGGAGTAATCTAAGTAAAAAACCATGAACCAAAAATAGATCGTTCCGGTTAAATTGAAGTTAATTTTTCCGGATTTTGAAGGACTGCCATTTTTAAATCCGGCCGCTTTGGACTGCCAGACCAACCAATTCTCATTTTCCACGGGCAAAACTGTGGAATAAGGTATTTAACTGAATTAGATCTTTCCAGTTAAATCTAACGTGGCTGGCTCTCGATCTACCCAGCCTGCAGCTGCCAAGATTCGCCGAATTGTCGTCACGGACACAGTTGTGGGATGTTCCTGATTGTACCGCATGGTGATTTAACCCGCTGTCGCCCTTCGGTCAGCAGTTGCAAGCCGGTTGACCCGGCAAACACCTCTGGCATCAATGAGGCGTGGTCTGCCCGTCCGCTGTCTGACATGAGTTGTAACCCCTCGTTGGGCATATTCTCGCTAGACACTTGCAATGGTTGTGCAGGAAAATTGCAGGGTGTTGGCTACATCTCATTTTGAGGCACCCATCCGTCTGGCACCAACAATCATCCCCTGTTCAAATGCGGATAGCTCTCGGCGTGCTGCCATTTCAGCTAGTTTTGCTTACAATGATTGTTGATATCAAGGAGTCCTGTGCACCTGTATTCCGGGAATGGAAGCAGCGGCATCTGTCTCATTACGGACAGGGAATCTGATTGGAGGGGTGTGCTATTTTAAAATAGAAGAATGTGGTGCAAATTGAAATAAATCTAATGTAATTTAGGCACAACAATATCGTAATTGGATTTTGGATCAGTGGATCAATATAGTATAGGAGGTATAGCGATATGCGGCTTCCTTACAGTGCTCAAGCTCTAGACATGCGCAATACAACTTTTTTTCTCCTTCTTGTGGGCAGTGTGTCTCTTCGTACTAAATCCAAATACAGTTTTCTTTTTCTATTTTCAGAAGATGGAGGGAATGGATGAAAGTTGACGTTTAATCCATGGATACATGATACAAGTTTTTCTTTTTTCTGGTATCCGAATTACTTCTATGAGTTACACACTGAAAATTTGACGTACTTCAAATATAATAGCAGAATAGCATGTGCTACTCCTCCATTTTGAAATTCTGCCCACAAGCACGTCATTAACTGCACACAGCGCATGCGCTGCGCATGAGCCATATGCTTTGAGTAGTGGGTTACTATGTGTCTTACGTGAGCCATCTTGGAGAGACGCGAGCGAGCGGACGAATTGAGAGGGAAAGTGCGCGAAGGAAAGAGAAGCGGACAGTGTGTCTTACGTGAGCGAATTCAGTGCGGCGAGCTAAAGAGATCAATCAGATTATTTTGCGACAGTCATGCTAACTGCATGTTAACGTCGTTTTTAGCTAATGGAAAACTCCTATGTAAAATTATTACAAACGAAGAAGAGAAAATAGAATTGTATTTTTTTAAATTTTATTTTAGTTTAGTATTTCATTTTATTTCTCCGCGTCAAGAAAACGTATCCAAAATCACCAAGGCATTTTTGGAGTTTACCGGGGGAGTGACCCTCTTTATTTGTGGAAGATTAATTAAGATAAATATACCTCCACTTTGAGAAGTCAAAACCGCCTTTGAAAATTTCCTGGAAACGGGCTTGATGCCACGCTACTCTATTCTAAATAAAGTTCTAAATATAAATAAATAATAAGGACCCTCCCCATGGCCATCCAATTCAAGTATTTACCTAATATTGAAGAACTGACCTTATAATTATTATAATCAAGTAGTAACTTAATTTTTGCAAATTACTATAATAGATATGCCTTCAAAGTAATTTTTTTAAGAATCAGTTTTAATGAAGTTTTTCAAGCACCAATTTAATCTTATTCACAATTTTTCAATTTCCATTTCACGTAATTAATTTTTAATTTCCATTCTCAGTAGTTTAAAAGATGGTTATGTTAATCTTTATTCTTTGATCTCAAAAATTTGGTCTTTCCTGTAAGCAGGAAGTCAATTTTCCTCGTCCATTATGGCTGGCACCGCTTCGTTCGCGCGAAAACAAACTGGTTTGTTCTCTTCGTACCCACCTCTTTGCCGCCTCAACCTCTCGCCGCTAGGATTCGCTCACGTAAGACACAGGGTTAGAGAGGGAAGCCGCATATCGTAATACCTCCTATTTACTGATAAGCCCAGATTCAGCTTACAAAGCAATTCTCGTCGAATCATTATTTGAAGAGAATACGTTATAATCACAACAACATCAAGGAAAAGGACCAGTATGGCGGTAGTTGGGTTATCGTTTGCGGAGGCATCATGCTAAATGGACTCACACACATCATTGACAAGGTACCGTTAACATAGACAAAATACTGAACGGTAATGTTAGAGGTTTCGAAGGTGCTGTGGATCCAGATTTAATTCTCATGGACGATAATGCACGTCCCCCAGAGCTGTGCTGGTGGAAGACTTTCTGCAAGTAGAGTAGGCAGTAAGATCTGTGGATATGAAGCCGATTGAAACCCCAAACCTAACCTAACCTAAGCCGGATATGCGTGGGATGCACTAGGGACAGGGATTGCATCCAGTCAGCCTCCACCAATGACCATCCCAGCTAGGAAGGGAAATTGTTGCCAACCGAGCTCTTGAACAACCTCATTGAAATCATGGAACGCAGGTGTCGCTTGTGTGGCCGCTAGGGTTACTATATACCATAATAACACCGTTTTCCCCATGTTTCGTTGTGTTATCATAAACTTGTTATCATAAACCTATTTTGTTTTGAAATAAAACATGTTTAATTAAATGGTTTTGTCAATTTTTGTTTCACATCATTCTGGTATTTGGTTTATGAAATAAATATGCAGATCAGATATTGATTATTTGATACCGATAGACTTTAACTGATTGGGATGGTATATGCGTATATCTAAATTCCTTCTAACCGCTGGAGGAGTATATTATATTGAGGCAGTATATCTATTAAATGTATATACCCTGAAGATGGCTTTAGTATAGGATAAAGTTTAAGATATTTTTTATGATTACGATAGTAGATCATAATAAGATTGCCTAAAAGATCCTACATATCTAAAGCTGTTATTTCATTTCTCACCATTATTTAGGCAAAGCTCACAAAACTTGCTTGTTTGACGGAACATGGTTCAGACATCCATCGACAAACGTGACATGGTCAAATTACACATCTTGTGTGGATGTTGACGATTTACAAGTAAGCATTACTTTATTAATTTTTTAGGATTTATCTTTCTAGTATTGTTATTTTTAAAATGCATTCCAATGAACTATGACTTTTAAAAGATATAAAAATAAAAAAAAAGATTGATGGCGGTGGAAAAAAGAAGGACGAGACACAAGAATCCTGGAATAAAATTTTAAAAAAAATAATAGGACTTTTTTATTTTATTTTAATAAAGAATGATGGAATTCATCCGTCTCCGAATTCTACGGAATTCTAAATGAACTCGTTGCAGTATTGATGTATTTTTTTTCATCTTGTTGAAAGAAGACAGGTATCCAAAATTAAATTGCCAAATACCAAACGTAGACTATATCAAATAGCAAACAACGAATTTTAATGAATGTTTCTAGATAACATTGATCTTACATATCCAATGAGAATGATTGTATTATGAAAATGAAGAGTTTGCTTTGAAAAGTGAACCACTGTTCGACATTACTCTTTGAACAATTCTTTAAAGTGATGGCGAGTCCGGAGACTGGAAGCAAGTCAATCTTAAGCCTACGTTGCAAAGTGGCTGAATCTTACCCCGCTAAGCGCTAAAGGTCAAATAAGATGGTAAAAATTTGCTTTCACGCGAAATGACTTAAAAGCATTTCTATGCCAACGACTCAAACTTTTTAAGCCAAAAGCTAATGTTTTTAACGTCTCACTTTATAAGTTTTGAATTTATTAATTTTCCTTTCCCCGTTTTATAGTAATGTGTTTTTGTTATTTTGATTATTTGAAGCGTTTATGCTTACAAATCTGCATTTTAACAAATATGTTAGTGAGTAGATGTTCATGTTTTAAGATAATTTTTTCCAAATATTCAAATTCAAGTCCTATTATCAAAAAATTGATAATTATTTTTTTTTCAATTTCTGATGAGGTTAGGATTATAAAATATTCTTAAATAATGTCACCTTTTAATAGATTGGCAGAATATTTCGAAATAGTGCGTCATAACTAGGACCATATTTATGTTTTTAATGATTTATATTTGGTTTATAGCCATGACCGTTGCTATTCATAAAATATGCAAAGGGAGGGTGGTTCTCTTATTGCCGATAAAAAGAATATTGCAACATAAAAGCTAGGGTAAACGAATAAAGAAAAGTATCTGATAGTAGAGCAAAACAACAATTTAATAAAGGTAAACTTCATCTACAGAGCCAAGTGACGAATGAATTAACAGCCACGCTATATACACTGTCATATCACTGAATTATGACCACCCGCTTAGTAATGGGAGTAGCCACGCTTCGCCGCTATAACTGCTGCTAAAGCCCCGTTTCCACGGACTGAGAATTCTCGTTTCGGGAAACTCGATTCGTCAAACTAGTTTCGCGGATCTAGTTTTAGGCTTCCCCTCTTGTTCCACGAACCGAACTTCTAACTCGTTTGACCCATTGCATTGTGGGATTATTCGTACTGCAGTCCGCATTGCATTTTGGGATTGTCAACAAATATGGATGCCCAACAAAGACGCAGATTTATTTTAGTGACTATACTAATGCGGCTAAAGCATTTACTGCATATCAATGAACAGATAAACCAATGCAGAACATTGATGCTTTATTTGCAGCATCATAATAGATCAATTATATGTCGACAATTGCAAAATCAATCGCTGCTGAGTCAATTGCTTTCTTTATTAGCTACACAAAATCAAAGAAAGAAATACAAGCTATGGATCAGACCGAAATCGTCACATTGGTGGCTCAGTATTGTTCCGCTTCAGAATCCAAACCTCTCTCTCTTTTTCTTCCTACCTCCCCTTTTCTTCCAATCACCTGTCCTCTCGTAATTTTTTTCTCACAACAATGCTCCGATTTCTCTCTCTTCACCTCTTTGGTACTTCCATTGTCATTTCTAGGGGGCGGACAGCTCTTTTTCCTACTTCTCCTATGCATTCTTCTTTCGTTACCTTTTCTTTCTATTTTCCCTTTTCGTATTTGATCGCCGGATTTATTTATAGATGTTTCTTCGCTAATTCGGCGATCTGACATGAGGCAACATTCCCCATTCAAATCAATGTTAAAACAATTCATCCGCTCTAAAGATCGAAAACAGTTTTTTTACGTTTTGCACGTCGCAGATCTTCAATTTTCTCCCCCCATAAAATTATTAACGCAATCGTATCCTGCTCTCTCCATTCCACCGCGCTCTTTCGCTTTCTACTTTCCGCCATTTTGAAAATTAAATGCGAGCCTGCGATGCGAAGCTGGTTTCGTCGATGAAACGAGTTCTCAAAACTCGTTTGAACGAAACTAGTTTCAAACGAGTTTCAAACGCGGTTGGTGAAACGAGTCTCGGTTCCACGGGATTACGGATCTAGTTCCGCGAACCGAACCGAGAAAAACTCGGTTCGTGGAAACGGGGCTTAAGCGTCGTAGCATGGACGCAAGAAGTGCGCGGTTTGTGCCCGATGGTATGGCAGTCCATTCCACTTGAAGCGCTGTCCACAGAGCTTCGAGAGTCATAGGTGGAGGGTCCACCTGCGTACATGGCGATCAAGGTGCTCCCACAGATGTTCGATGGGATTGATGTCCGGCGAATTAGCGGGCCAAGGGAGCACTAGAAAGTCAGTGGAGTGTTCCTCGAACCAATCCAGAAGAAGACGTACATTGTCCTGCTGGAACACACCATCACATTGGGGGAACATCGTGGGCATGTTTGGATGCACCTGATCCTACGATTGACAGATAGCCACAGGCATTCAAATTACCCTCTAGACGAATCAGTGGACCTAACTGCTCATAACAGAAGACCCCCCACACGCGCACACTACCCACACAAGCCTGTTTCCGGCCCACAATAGCCTCCTGCAGTCTCTTTTCATGGTGTTCACGACGCACTCGCCATCGCCCGTCAATCTTATGGAGCAAAAACTTTGACTCGTCAGAGAAGGCGACCTTAGCCCACTCGTCTGTGGTCCAATGGCGGTGCTTACGTGCAAAGTCTAGGCGTCGTTGACGATGACCCCTGCTCAACATGGGTGCAGCAACCATGCGTCGACTGTTCAGGCCCATCCGTAGCAGGGTGCGTTCAACCGTAATGTCGGATACACGTCTGTTGGCACCACTGTTGAATCTGGTGGTCAGTTGATAGACTGTGGCTCCCCTGTCACCTTTTACGAGTCGTCATAGGCGCCGATCACCCCGTTGGTCGATGGCTCGTGAACCTTTACAGTGACGGCGTTGGGATGCGATTTCTGTCCCTGCTGTCCACTCTTTGTACACCTTCACTACAACGGACCGTGAACAGTTCACAATCGCGCCGTTTCGGAGATGGTGCCACCCTTGCTGCGATAGCCTAATATCATCCCTTTTTGGATGTCCGTTAAATCCGAACGTTTACCCATCTTGAGGCTCGTGCACCTGCCGTTTGATGCACCAGCTTTAAAGCTTTCTCTGCCTATTATGCAAATTTTGCAATGTGTAATAGTTGTTGGGGCGAACCATGCGTGTGCCTTGAAGGGGTGCTGGTCATAATTCATTGAAATGACAGTGTATATATATATATATATTATACATAACACATGAATTAAACCATCCAATCAGGATTGGCCACTCGGAGGTAAACATTAGTGATTTTCTCCGATTGGCTAGCTCTAACAAGAAGAAAATGGAAAGGTAACAGAATCAAAATAGGAATTACAGCAATTGATGAATAATTTTTAATATGACACTAAAATGAAATTCCACTTGCTTATTTAGAAATTCCACTTGTTGTGCTTTGCCGTCAATATTTCAATGTTTTCGAAGAGTCCGGTTATTCTCTGATCGTTGGATACCTTCAGAATACTCATGGCATCGTCAGTTTTCCTAAAGTTATGTTTATTTTTGATTAAATCTTCAGCATATGCTGATTTACTATTATCGTTGATTATTGAGTGCTTGTGTTCCTTAAATCTTTCCGTAAACTTCTTGGACGTCATTCCTACATAGTGGCTATGGCACGATTCACAGGGAAGTTTATATTCAAAGATGTTGGCGCGTTTTTTCATCATGGGGTTGAGCATCGGTTTACAATTATTGTTCGTGCGTAAGCTATATTGAGTCCTCTTTTTTTGAATATGGTGGAAATCCTGTTGATTTCACTTCCGAAATATGTGAATGTGGCAAATTTATGCTTTCTGCTGTCGTTTTTGTTGCCGTTGCGTGGATTTTGTTGAATTTTTCTGTATGCTTGATCAATTAGTTTGGTTATCATCTTCTGTGGGAATGCGTTCTCTCTAGCGATTGCATGGATGAGGTTAAATTCTTTTCTTTTGCTTTCGTCAGGTATGGGGAAGCGTCTAAAGGCGGCGATTTTGTGGGAGTAAGGATGGTTTGAATGGCATCTGATGATGTTCGAAGTTGTCGCTGGCTTTTTGTAGATTTCAAAATTAGGGTGTTGATGCTAGATATCTTCATATATGGAAAAGTCCATAAAGCGTATTGGGTGTTCTTCATCTTTCTCTATTATGTATGCAACATTCGGGTCATTATTGTTAAAAAAAGTTTAGGATTTCTTAAGCATTATCATTTTATATTATTAAAGTATCATTTACATACCAAAAATAGGTGATAATTTTGTTGTTGCTTATAAGATCGTTGATATTCTTCTTCGGTATCTTGGAGGTAGTATTCGGCAGTCGTTGCACTTATCCGAGATGCCAACAGTGTTCTTTTCGGTAGTTTAAAGAAGTCCTTGTTGAATTGGAAATAGTTCTGGTACTTATGGTTGTCAGTAAGTTAAGGATACCTTCTTTGTCTGGGTCGTTTGGGCTTGATTTTTCCCTTATTTCCTTCATGGTTGCTATTGCTTAGAATAACCAGAGAGATTCTCTGGCTGAGAAACTCCATGGATCTAGTGTCCTAGGTAGAGACGGAAAGTCTAAAACCGAGGTCCCTTAGGAAAGAGAGGGCATTAGACCCTCAGGAGCTAAAAGTCTCGAAGCCGATGGGGCAAAAAGAAAGTTCCTTACATATAAAAAATAAAGTGCATAGAACCTTTAAAAAATAAAAGTGACTTTTCCAGTTCATGAGTTAAACGAAAGGTTTTCCTTTATGAAAATAAAATAAAGAACATATTAATACATCAGGTTCATGAAATAATAATTAAGTTTATCTTAAATTTCGAATAAATAAAAAGAGTATGTTAATTGTTATTGTGTTCCTACGCTTATCCTTTCGAAGTGAAGTGAAGGTTGCATGAACTTGTCACAGTGTGGAGATTTTTTTCAAAATCCTAGTTCTGCTTGTGCTTTACGCAAGTGAGAACAGATGTACCGAGGTGGAAAATAACTTTTCATGAAAGCGTAAATTTTTGAATTCAGTTTTCCGCTCTTTGTCTAATTTTTTACGCAAGTAGGACCCTAGCCTTAGATATAAACTTTGCTCTTCAGTGAAAACGTCTTGTCGGGTTTATTTATTTATTTTTTTTATTATTTTTTCTTTTTTAAAACCTCCATCATTACTCAATTTCCTTGGCAGACCGTTGTGAGGGCATATTGAGGACCATTATATTTTGAAACTAAAAAAATTAATTCTGTACATTTAATGAATATCATAAAATGAGAAAAAAATAATGTTATTTGCTTTTGATTTTATTCTAGTTGATTTCTTTTTCTAAAGAATAATCATTAGTTGTTCTGTGAGGGTTTGTAATGGAACGCCTACCTCAGCTGTTCGAATTAACAATGAAAAATAGGAAAAGATAGCGTAATGCTTCCATGGCCGCAGTGGCGCAATTGGTTAGCGCGTTGGCGGTCCGAGCCAAAGGTTCCTGGTTCGAGCCCAGGCTGCGGATATTTTCTTTCCTATTTTTCATTATTAATTCTTTTTCTAATTTATGAATTTTCCTTTATATAAATTTATTCAACTGAAAAATTATTACTAAGCAGATTTAACGAATACCATAAAATGTAAAAACTAATGCCATCTACTTGGGACTTGAATTGATTTATTTTGTTAATCATTTTCAAAATTTTATTCGAATGTTATTATTTTTTATTAAAATTAAAAAATAAAAATCATATACATGTAATGAATTTCGTAATTTAGAATAGCTAAATTTATTTACTTAGAATTTAATTTTATATATTTATTTATTTTAGTAAGTTATTTTTAAATGTCAATACTTGTATACAGGGCGAGGCATTTATCTTGAGACAACTGAATATCTCGGAAACTAAGCATTGTACGAAAAAATGTCCAAAATCAAAAGTGAATTATTTCGCGGGAGAAATTCATTAGTTAAAAAATTACCCTCTGCCCTTGTGAGGGGGGCTGGGGGGAGGAGGTAACTTTGAAATCTTAAGTAGGAACCCCTATTTTTGATGGTATATTTAGATTGTACAAAATATTCGAGAAATGTTTTATTCTTGCTGTTTTTTCAATTGGTCCAACCATTTAGGAGATAGAGGCCCTGGAATTGTGGAACTTTTAAAGTTTTGAACCTAATTTTATCGATGAAGACATAGAGAGTGGGTCTTACAGACATTCCTATTCTACTTTTAAATGGTCTTTAAGAATCCGAAGTCAGAATTTCAAAAATCCAATATTTTTCAATACACACGCATAGACTTTGTCTCCATAGGACTGCTGTCCCCAAAACTTTACTTGTGGACTAAAAATATTGAAAATAATATCCTACTACTCATGATTATCGCCGAGCTCTGATTAGTCATTTGTGTATGCTTCGTGAAGGTAGGGTAGATGTACCAGTAGTTGACAGTGTACCAGTAATTGACAATTCACGATTTAAAGGCTTTTAATAAAGTAACAAAGCAAGAAAAGGGACTGGTGTTCTCACTTCTTATTAAACAATGTATTAGGCGTCCCAGAACAGCAAAAAAACTAGGAACTTTGCTCCCTATTGTGGCCGCAAACACATGTTGATTTTTCAATGCCATACTGAGTCGAAAAACCTTGTAATGAACCACTACGAGAGGGGTTGATTACTTGAATTTATTTCATGAATGTTATGCAATATTTGGTAATTATTTTACGTGAACCTTTTTGTGTGATCAGTGGACAATACTTCTAGCATTAACAGAATTTCTGATGATCAATTTGTTAACCATTTGAATCCACTGTCAACTACTAGAACCCAGATATGTAATGTCTCTAGTAATTGACATACCTTTCAATTATTGATAAGTTCTGTGTTTAAAAGAACACGAAAAAAATATACTAAAGTGATATAGATTGTAGGGTAATAATAAAGGAAACATGCTGGGTTTAAGTGTAACTTCTTAATTTCCAGTAATTGATCTATGTGTGTCAATTACAGGAACTTGACTGTCAATTGCTAGATCACCCACTTTGACATAAATCTTCTAGGCTCTATTCCAGGATTCTTTTTGTTGGTCCTGAATCTTGTCACAGAGACGATCAACAGAGAGCCCAGGACAAGTTAACTTCAAGAAGAAAACTACTACTGGTATTCTGTTTTCTATGATAAGAAGTAGCATAGGATGAATTGGATGAATTTTGCAAGTAGGAGAACAATCATCAAAAATCAAGTTTTTCTACGAACAATTTGTTCGCCAAGATATCATGATATTCCACTGCTGGAAAAGACCATAATTTTCTATGGTTATTGTACTCTACATGGAGTTGGACTGATTTCATTATTATTTCAAAGGTAAAAAAAGATAAATGATCTATATGAACAACTTAAGTCTTAAAAAGCACAATTTTAGTTTATATTAAATACTTTACACATTCTTAAAAATGCTTGATTTCATCAGCTACTTTTGAATGTTTTTAATTTTTTTTGTAAAAATATATAATAAAAATGTGTAATTAAAATATTGTCAATATTGTCAAATTGCCTGTCAACTTCTGGTGCATTAACTGTCAACTACTGGTGATTCATGCATTAGTTAAGAAAAAATTTAATAACTTAAAAGCTTTTAAAGATATTACAATTGTTTAGTAATTGACACATTCTGCATTATATTTACAATTTAATGGTATAACTAGAAAAGTTTCAAAATGCAATATGATTTACGTACACAATTTCATTTCGCAGTAATGTCTTAAACTGTCAATTACTGGTACATCTACCCTATAAGCTGTCAAGTGGAACACAGTGTTAGTCACTTCCACAGATATTGTCGCGATAGGAGCTCGTCAAAACGTAATTGTCACGTGTCAAATATCGTCGATCGAAGACGTCTTCACGTTCGCTTCTCCGAGACGGCGATAGGGGAAGAAGATCATTGGTCGACAATCCGAGAGATCAACGTTTCGGATCGGGATTGGCCGACGGCGATCGACGTCAGAGGAGAGCGAGCGGGAAAAACGAACGACGCAAGGAGACGAGGGTAGATCGTAGAGTAAATCGTCGGAAAGACATCGTTTGCGAAGTTCGCCCGACGTTCGAGCAAAACGACCTCGAGCAATGCCAGAAGCAACGGCCCGTTAACAGCCGTTCAGAGGAAAGCGACGGACGCCGACGACGAACTAACTTTCGCCGTCACCAACCTCAGGCGAGCCGACAACGACAGCGAGCGAGCTCTCGTCCTCATCGACGCCAGGAGTGGTTCCGCAACCAGGGACCAACGAAAGAGGTATCTACACGTCCGCCCGTTTCAACGGCAGCCGAAGTGGTCGACGACGCCGAAGCACGTGGAAGCGACGGACGCCGACGGCGAACGAACTTTCGCCGTCACCAGCCTCAAGCGAGCCGACAACGACAGCGAGCGAGCTCTCGTCTACATCGGCGCCAGGATTCGCCCCGCTGCGAGGAGCGAACGAAAGAGGTTTCTCCACGTCCGCCCATCCCTACGGCAGCCGGCTTGGTCGACGACGTCGAAGCACGTCCCCACCGAATACAGTCCCTGATAAGCGCCCTTGTTACATGCCTGTGTCAGCTTCTGCAGCCATTATTTCACGACAGGGTTGAACGAGGAGGCGAGCGGCCAGCATTATCATTTCCAGACGACGCCCGCGAACGCCATATCGTCGACGACGGGTCGCCGAGTTCATTACCTCGCCAGGTACGTGCGATAGTGTTTTGTCACCTACTTTGACTACACAAATCTTCTCGTCCCCGTCGCCTACTGAGAAATAGTGCGCCTGAACTTTTCCTTATTTCACGGACAGAACGATACCGGAGACCTAACAGTGACTATTTAATTTAAACTGCTTGATATTCAGTTCTTGAACTGCTATCCCTTTCTTGTGTTATTGGCACTGATTTTCTTTACTGCTTTTCACCCATAGCGCAAGAGTGGTAGCAGTCCCGTCGGAGAATTTCCTTCGCTTCTCTCCCGTTCCATACGTGTACTCCTGTGCAGAGCGACAAACGAGAAGCTCGGCGTACCACCTGATAGACTATTCAAGTTAGTCAGCGTGTTCTTCTGTGCTTATAATCTGTGAACTGTGTCTACTTCATTCTTTATTTTTATTTGAAAAATTACTCTAACGGGTGTTAGAGCACCATTCAAGAACTTCGCCGGAGACGATACCCTCGTCGTGTAAGAGTTTATGCATCACGAGGAAGAATGGACTTTTCAATTAAGATATTTCCACTGCGTTAATTTTTAGTTATTTCCTACCTATTTCTTACCAATAAAAATTAATTCAATTTTCATCAATTATCGATTCCTTTTCTGTTCACATTGACACGTGACAGTAATGTAAGTTTTTGCGAACTTTTTCAGTGATCCATCCAAAGACAGGTAAATATAATTTTACTGCATTACCTCCTATATGACTAATTTTTTCTTTTATTTTTCTGCCTGTTAAGCTATTGTGCTATATAAAGGAAATTTCGAAATTTACTATTTTTGTAATAGTTATACATTTGAAAGTTTGCATGTTCCATTTTTGGAACACTAGGCAAAAGCACTACTTCTAGGACTTAGGAATTCCTTATTTATTTTTTAATGGAAATCAGTTTACAAGCCTCAAGATGTCTCGATTGCTAATTTTACATGAAATAACTCGCTTGTTAGAGGACGATGAGAGAATAGAAACAAATGCTATAGAACCACCCGAAAATGCTACGTCACCTTTTTCTTATGAGGATATAGGAGATGAAGAAGGTGGAACAATAAATAAATTTCCAAGTACGTTTTTGCGCGCTCCTACACATCTTATTCAAAAAGGTTATTACCAAGATTCTGTCATACGCACCTGAAAATGTTGCCTTGATTCCATCTACGTCTATTGTGCAACAACCTCCTCCACCAAAGATATGAAAGTAGCAAAAATTGTTCGCAAATTGCAGATCCTGAAAGTAGGTAGAGTTACAGAACCTCCAATGAATTTCTTCACGGAAATAAGAACTCCCACAGAACTTTTTGAAATTTTTTCTTGATGATGAATCGTTGAACTCATTGTAACATATTCCAACTTATATGCTTCAAGTAAGGGTGAATCTTGGTTTGACCAGGTCTGAATTCAAATGTTTTCTAGGAATTATTTTTCTAAGTGGTTATGTCTCAGTTCCTAGAAGACGTATGTTCTGGGAACAAAGAACAAATACACATCATGCACTAATTAGTACTGCAATGAGACGTAATCGCTTTGAAACCGTATTTTTTCTAATTTGCATGTTGCTGAGAAAGCAAATTTGGGTTCGCTGGACAAGTTTTCAAAGTTGCGATCTCTCATAAGCATACTAAATGAGAGATGCATAAATGTTATTCCAAATAAAAAACATCACTGCTTGGATGAATCCATGGTTCCTTATTTTGGTCGTCTTGGGTATAAACAATTTAGTCGGGGAAAACCCATTCGGTTTGGATACAAGTTTTTGTGTGGTGCAACACGACTGGACTACATTAGCTAGTTTCAGCTATATATCAGGGTAAACACCCAAATACTAAAAATAAGGAATATGGTTTTGGAGCATCAGTTTCCTGACAGAGAGACACCCTGGACAATATCATTTTGGTTTACATGTGAAGTGTTCTTTGATATCACACAGCATAATTATATTACATTAGAAAGGAAAAGTAATTTTAAAATTATATATTAGATCCACAGTTGACTGGTTATTATGTACAACGTAGTATGTTTTTACCTAGTGTTCCATTTTTGAAATGCCACATAACTCAACATTGTAGTAAAATAAAAAAAAAATTATCTTCAAATTCTTGTTTTTTGAATTTTTCTAGATAACATATATGAATTCTATGCATAAATTTAAAAAAATTTTAACCTTTGGCATAAATGGGTTAATAATAATAACCGTTTTCCAAGCTGTTTCCGATCATACACAAAGAAAATTCTTAAAAAAAAGAAAAAAATTCACAAAAAATGGAAACAAACAGGCAGTATTAAGTTTTATAAACAATTTAGTACGTTAAGACAACAGGCGAAGGACCTTATTAAATTAGATTTAGCAAAATTTTTAGAAAATAAAAGCAAATATGCAAATAGAGACCCGAAGTTTCTTTGAATTCTGTGGAAAAGAGGCAAGAAAATCAATGATGAGTCAATCGCAACTCAAGTGAAAGGGGACACGATTACAGATCCCAATATTGTTGCTGAGATACTTGTAAGTACTTTTGCTGAGGATAATGCAGAATGAAATAATGCAATTTGTGATTGTAACAGTTTCTTAAAGAAGAATATTATCTATGGTAATAAAGCCTTACTAATCGCACTTGGAAGGAAAATGTCAAAGAAGTCGTCAGAACCCTAAAGCCACAACAAGCATTTGGGAAGAATAAAATTCGGTGTTTTATTATTAAGGTATTAAGATTTCTAAATTATATGCATTTAACTTAGGAGTGTTTTTCTATTTTTTTTCTTGTAGACAAATCTAACTATCAACAGACTGTACATCGTTGGTTATTCGATATCCGTCGTAGCCTTAATCCTGTCCATTGCCGTTTTCCGTTTTAAGTAAGAATTATTCTTATCACGTTTGTAGATAAAAACTTCATATATTAAGCTCTTATTATAAATTTTTATTTACATAAGGCTTTAAGGAGTTACAAATGTAAATATCGATATTTATTTAATGTACGCAGAAGATCATTCAAATTCTACGGAAACGAACGAAAACCCACGAAAACGCAGCGCCTGCATCGCAACAATTGCAGAATGCATTTTCTATTTATTAGGAGCTTTAGCATAAAAGCTACTTATAAGAATGCGCCCTTGGTGTGTACGTTTATCCGGCCGTCCGTCTGCCGTTTGCACGATAACTTGAAAACGGATTAACTTTTTCAAATTCTGTTTTTAGGAATATGACCATCAAGGTCTCAGCTTTTAGGATTCTGTGTTAACTTTTTAGGATTTTTAGTACACCCCTTCAAGTCGAATTCACGTGCTAATACAGTCACCGTAAATATACCAAAATAAAGGCACGCCATATAACAATCGATTCGTCAAGAATGAAAACACTGTTACTTTCTGTTTATGTTTTAAGCATTGTTGACGTAAGCATGCGCAAGGGATTAACGCTTTGTCGACGCACGATTGCTCAATTGCTCATTATCGCAACGGACCGAAAGCTCCATTGTTAAAAAGTGGTTAATGAGAAAAAAGCTCGGTGATGGCACACGGTAGCATTGAGAGCTAAAGCACTGTATAAAGAAAGTATGGACAATTCATTGTTGTAGGCAGCCATTTTGATGCCTATTTCATATGATGATTGAATTTGCTGTAAAACACGATCAAACTTCACAGACACATCCCTTTCTAACTTTTGTCAAAAAGGAAGTGTTCAATCTGTAAGTATGAATTTATTGCAAAACAAGAAACAATCATCATAAAAAATAGAAATGAAATAGGAATCAAAATGGCTGCCGGAAACAATGATTGTCCGTAGTTTCTTTCTATAGACCTTTATTGCGAGCACATTGTGTGAAAATTGCTGATTTACGGCTGTGTACCACGATCTAAACTGTGATGTTTACATAATGTTAAACGAAGTGAGCGTCCATTTTTGAAGAGTTCGGTGCATGGCCATAAATTTTCTACAATGTGCGCTCATTGCTGTCGTGCGCCGCTATCGAGCTTTTTTTGTCATTCGGCACTTTTTTAACAATTGGAGCTGCAATTGAGCTTTAGGGCCATTGTATTTTAGACCGTGCTTATAATACACTCTGCTTCTTCTTCAGATTCGCCATCTTCAATCATGTCAGCAAGGCCTCTTCCATATCCTGGTTTGTTTTAAAGCCACAAATTCTCTCATGTGCTCTAAAACCACATCTTCGTGTGCCACGTTCTCAGTCTTGCTTCTGCTTTCTGTCTGTAAAACAAAAAAATATTAATCAATCGGAATTCTTTATTATCTTTGCTAAGCTTGGCAAAATCTTTTCTCTTTGTTGTTGATTTCTTTACAGCATCACGAACTGATAACTTCTAATCCAACGTAAGATCTTTTTCAATGAAAAATGAAAGGAAAAATCATTACCTGATGTTTGGAGGTTCATCTCCTGTATATATTTATTATTTATCAGCGTAAGATCGTTTTGTGATGTAGACATCAACTTTTTTGTGATGTAGACATGTCGATAATGTAATGAAACAATCAAATACTCGTATTATGTAATGAATGTGAAATCGTGAAGTCAAATACAGTGAATAGGGCTGTGGATATTGCATATTCTGATCAATGCATGGAAATTGTTTATACACTAAACATGCGTATAAACACTGAAAACCAAGCAGAATTCATAGATGTCAAATACGCGTCTTGTTCGTTTAGACTAAGAACCAATCAAAATTATTTGCAACAATGAAGATTTTTTTTAGGAAATAAAGAAATTAAAGTGGAGCAAACTCCAAACATCAGGTAAATGATATTAATTAGAAAATGCATGGAAAAATTCTACGACCTGGATTCGAACCAGGAATCTCGATTCTCAGGTCGACGCTTCTACCAATTGGGTTATCGCAGACACTTGTACAGCCATGCTGTCACTAACTGTCTCAAAGACGACCAAGTTGTCAAGATGGAAAGTCCAATGGGAGGCGGGTTACCGGGCTCATAGATCGTAAATTTCTCCTATCCAGAAACTTGTCTTGTTTGTCCATCCATTTTCTAATTAATAAACCTTTTTTTGACAATAAAGATCACATTTTTGGTATGAATTTCTTCATGTTAATCGTATTATCCGGAATTATCGTTCAAAAATAAAATTCGTATTTTGTATAGAAATTGAAGGTCACGGGATCGGGACTGGAGGAAAACAGCGTATTAGCGACAATTCGTATTAACTGGATTCGTAATAATGGGGTTCGACTGTACATTAATAATTGTATTTCTGCTTCACTACTTGGAATGTTTACAAGATTTTATCCAAACTGATGTTCTTTCCTGAAAACCACAAGTGCTGTTTTTATCAAAAAATGCTATGAAACACTTGAAGCTTGTAAGTTACACTTTTGCTCGTTACGAAGGCAAAAAAAAAGGCTACAGCGAAATTGTAAATCAATGCAGGCAAAGGTATCAAGTGTGCCCAAATGAAAAGGAGATTACGGTTATATCTAACTAATATTTTAATT
This sequence comes from Rhysida immarginata, assembly GCA_023313115.1. Classification (NCBI taxonomy): domain Eukaryota; kingdom Metazoa; phylum Arthropoda; class Chilopoda; order Scolopendromorpha; family Scolopendridae; genus Rhysida; species Rhysida immarginata. The sequence goes on from JAHWFO010097618.1 coordinate 887,871, forward strand.
TCACAATATTTTAAGTACAGAATATTTGAATACTCTAGTTAATGTGTAATATGATGCCTTTGATAATGATTCACTGATCTCAGATCGTAAGAAGCGAATGATGGCTTCACTGTTCAAACTCCTAGGTTGCATAGGGATCCTTTTTCCACGGTGTTCTGCACTTCCTTGTCGCAGGTGATTTTTTTAAGGGGCCGCAAATATGGGAGTCACATGGTGAGATGTCGGGGCTATACGGAGGATGTTTGAGGATTTCTCATCGAAATGTTTCCAACAGGTGGAGGGTCTTCTTGACCACAAATGATTTATCGCTTTCGACGGCCCGTTTCGGTTTCAGCAAAGTGTTGCGATACGGTTCAGCATTACGTGTTTCACCCCGTTCTAGCCAGTCGAGGAGTATGGGTCCTTCTTCATCAAAAAAGAAATTGAGCATCACTTTTCCGGCCTTCATGGCAGAGTGAGCTGTTTTTGGAGGTGTGTGGAGCCGGGATGACGCTACATCTATCGATATACTTTGATTACCAACTTTCTATTTACCAACTTCGATTAGATAGAACGGCGCTGCAGTTAAAGTCTCATTTTCATTTGGGTACACCTTATAGATTGATTTCAAAGAAGACAGTATTCATTATTGTCAAAAAACTTGGCAATGTTTGCGGAGCTCAACGATGGGTTATCTTGTGGCACCCAACGCTCATCTTTCTCACATCAAGACTAAGGCCACTGCACAGAAAATTAAAAGATGGTTAATAAAGTCTCATCCAGTAATCAGTTGCCACAAAGTTAACTGTATCCCCCATAACTGTAAACAATATTATTCACTAGGATATGCAATTAAAGAAAGTTCATAAAGCCGGAGTACATTAGCTGCTACCAAGGCATGTGGATGAAAAGAAAACGAACAGAAACGTACACCTCTATAAAAATAACGTGGCTGATCACTTACAATGAAGACCTGCACTGTTTAAATTATTAAAAAAGGAGCTTTTTTCCGCTTAAAAGTATCGAAGGTATCGAGAATCAAGGACAGTTTACCGAATGATTTCATGAAAATTCAACTCCCTATTATCCGAATAGGTTCTAGCAATAATTCAAATACTTTATGGAAACGCGATGGACGACATGCTCTTCCATCAGAACAAGGTATCAAGCCACACACTTTAAAATCAACAGCGATTTCAACCATACTTACCTTAGTGTTGCCAAACTCTCCATAGCCACAGTGTTGTATGCTTAAAAGCTTTTCGAAGTCGTCGAACAAACAGTCTATGTAGTCCATGGTAGCGAAGTAGTTTCCTGTCATGAAAACACCAATATTTAAAACCCAGAACCAAATAGAGCATGGCCAAAGAAGAAAATCTGGACTACTGGCACATTAACGTAAGATTTACATTCTTTTCCAACTATTATAAAATTATTCTTCGTCAAATTTTGCAATTCTTAACCATCATCGTACTTCAATGGATAATTTAAAATTAAAACAAAAAACGGAAAGAACAGCAACATAAATTTATGAACGATTCTTTGATATAATTCATGTTATAAATAAATATTTATTGTTATTTTTGTAAATGGCCGAAGTAATTTCAAATGCCGTAGCAGTCATTTCTTCTTTGAAGTTATTATTGTATTTTTAAATATTGTAGACTAGCAGATGCACCCGCCGTTGACCGGGATAATGACAGTTGTAGATAAAGAGAACCTCAAGAAGTTAAATATTAATTCAAATTGGTTTTTAGTAATTCTACAATTTCCTGCTGTAGACGAAGCTCCTGTTGTTCAGATTTCCGACGCCAGGATACCTTTTCGTCCTCTCTGAACAATACTCGGTGGCTTTTCGATGGATATGAATTAACATGTACCCTTCAAACGATTATTAAACAGCACACTACAGTATGCTTGTTGATTTGAAGAGTAGAGCTGATATATGCTTTGTTATCGGGTATGTCGTAAACTGTCGCCCGAGACGACTGGTGTCCTTATATACCCAACCCAATGGAAAAGGAAGGGAACGCTGCCGTCGTGTCTGGAAGATTCTACACAGTTCAAGGGTTCCAAACACACGTGTATCTCTTTGCCTTCTCAAGAGAAACTACCCTATATCGTACTCTTATACGCATTTCCTGTTCATTGTTATTAATTCTTGGAAACGAATGTTCTAGAGAGAACATTCTATCATTGCATCATCTTGGAAATATTGTTGGATCATCAATGTGTCGGTTACATTGGCAATAATATTTCCCCGGCATTGATATGGAAATATATGGCAACAAGAAATTTTGACGAAATAACTCTCTTCTTGGGTGGCAGTGGATGTACATGATCGTTTGTGTCTGTGTGTTCTGCAATCCGAACAATCTGAGTGTGTTATTCAGTACTTGGTAATCTGTTGTTGCAATTGCATCTGCTTTCGATGTCTTGAAGCAAAATTTAGCATTTTATCACTTTGTGAGGTCTAGCAGTCGCCATTTCTTCTTTTCACACGCTTGCATCGTCGAGGATCTTCGATAACACGCTCGCCACTCGCTCAGTACTGGCTACTTGCTCAGTTGCAGCAGTGTGCCTGCGAAACCAAAACAGCACCGAGCGAAGGGACTGCTGCCCCTCTCGCCTTGCCACTCTTTCTCAATAGCCTGCTAACTTCCCATTATCTCCAGTCAGTGCTTATTTTTAAAAATTTTCAAGAAAATGTTAAGTTCTAAGAGCTATCAATTCTAAGAAAAGCCCGAACAATAGAAATTCTATGCACTGTTACAAATGCAATTTTGTTTTATGATTCGCAGAGGTGGGATGGTATCTTTATTACATGCCTTATTTATCTTGCACAAACTTTGCCTTCCATTGTTGGTCATTAGATATACATGCGAGGCCAACGAGAAAGACAGACCTCGAAGCGGAAAAGTCAACTGACCATCTGGGTCCGAACAACAATCCAACCTTCATTGTCTCCATCTTGAACGTTAACAGTCAGTGTTTTTCCGTTGTTGGGATTGTTGTTCGGACCCAGATGGTGATGTGACTTTTCCGCTTCGAAGCCTGTCTTTTTTATTATTATTTTTTCGAAATCTCAGGTAGACAGTAACCCTCCTCTTTCTTTGAAGATCAAGTGCGCAAAATTTCATCAAGATCGGAATAAAACTGTAGATTTGTATAAAACACAAACAATCCTACAAACTCACAAACGAACAAACAAACACTCTTCTTTATACATATACTAGCATAGGCACCCGGCTTTACTCGGGATAATTACAGTTGTAGATAAACAGAACAATCTCTAGAAGATTAATAATAACTCAGGAATTCTACAGTTTCTTGTTGTGACGAAGTTCCCGTTGATCAGATGTTTCCGAAGCCTGGATAACTTTTTGTCTTCTGATCATCAATTTCTTCAGTTGCATTTCTATAGATATGAATTAACATGATTTGTGCACGATTATTATAGAGCATAATATTGAATGCTTATTTATTTGAAAAGTTGAGTTGATGTATGCTTTGTTATCGGTAATGACGTCAACTGTAACCCGAGCAAAGAGACTGCTACTCTATCGGCTTTCTACTTTTTCTCAATAGTCTGCTAATTCTCCAATATGTGCTGTAACTGATCATTTTTAAATATTTTCCTGAAAATGGAAAGTTTTAAGAACTATCAATTCTAGCAGAAGCACCCTACGTTCCCCAGGATAATTACAGTCGTAGTTAAACAGAACGACCTGAATGAGCTGAATAAATCAAATTGATTTTCAGCAATTTTACAATTTCCTACAGTTGACGAAACTCCCATTATTCAGATGCTTCCGACGTCTGGATACATTTTTCTTCATCTGACCAATCAATACTCGTTTACTTCTTCGACATCACCTATAGATACGCGTATGTCTTTGCCTGCTCGAATAATAGATAATCTTGGAAACGAATGATTTATCATTGCACCATCTTGAAAATATGGTTGCATCACCCCTACATTGGTTTCCATAGCAATAATATTTCACCAGCGTTGACATGGAAATATATGGCAACAGTAATTTAAACTAAACAACCCTCTTCTTAGGTGGCATTGGATGTAAATGATCATTTGTGTCTGTGTGCAATCTCAACAATCTCATTAGTAATTACTCACTACTTGGTAACCTGTTGTTGCAATTGCACTCTGCTCTTGATGTCTTGAAGCAAAACTTGACCATCCATCTTCACCACCAGGGAACATCACTGGATACTTTAGAACCATCTTTTCTTCGAAGTTTCCCTTGCCCTTGACGTATAAGCTCTTACACTCTCCTGCTCTAGACGAAGCTCCCATTTTATTGATTTCAACGCCCGGATAGCTTTTGTCTTTTGTTGCAGAGTTTTTCTGATAAATACTCGTTTTTTCTCTTTCCTTTCCAAACACACCATTTTTTGCCAGTCGTCTGGACGTTTGCTAGGGAGCTCAAGGGATAATGTAACTCCTGTAACTCCTTAGCCTCCTCGATAAGCGCTGCCGTATCTGTGTCCTGTCATTGCATCATCATTTTATGCTCATTGTTAATATTTTTTGGAAACGAACGTTTAATCATCGCATCATCACCACCTCGGTTTCCCAAACAGATTATAGTTGTAATGTATCGGGGTTTTTTAAGAAATGCTTAGATCTGCTGTGCTACCAAATAAGCTACCTGATATCCCCGGTGTTGTTCGGGCTCTTGATTAAATTTTGCAATATCTGAATGTGAATATACAGTAAAAATGAACCCATGAAAACGCCTAGAAATAATGAAGTAAAAATTCATAATGAAAATTCGAAAAAAAATTTTGGGGTGACTTATTACTTGGTATTACTTGAAGCAAACCTTGTCCTTTCATCACTTTGTGTAGTCTAGCAGTCGCAGTTTCTTCTGTTGATATGCTTGCATCGTCGAGGGCTGCCTGGGAACTTTGATGAGTACTTGATCACTCACCGCTTGCTCAGTTTCTCAAAAGTCTGATAACTCTGTTTTCAGGGCCCTACTCAGGGCTGCAGCTCCCCCCTAAATTGGCCACCTTGTCAACTAAATCTGTTGCATGGGGACCCCCCCACACAAGCAGAACTGGATCAGCCCCCCCCCCCCCGAAAAAAATTCTGGGTACGGCCCTGTCTCTTTTATCTCCAGATAGTGCTCATTTTTAATGATTTTCAAGAAAATCTTCAAGAAATAATTTTCAAGAAAATCTAAGTTCTGAGAATTATCATTGTTACGAACGAAATCAGAGATCAAGCGGAAAACAAGAATAATTATCAACAGGAAATATTGGAAAGAGTCACTAGAGACAGCGGGGAACGGAGTAGATAAAGGAACGAAAACGGAAGTCGAAAAGAGATGAGTGCCTGGTTCATGCTCGCGTGAAGATCGGGGAAGGAGGAGAAGCGGGTTTGTGAATCATAAAACTGGCAGCAGAGAATATGTCGGCGAAGGTAAGAGGCTGCAATATGAGTTGTTAAGAGATTCGGAACGTTGGAGAAAAAGAAAATCGTTCGATCTTCCAAAGGCAGCCGGGAATACCGCTTAACAAAACTACCGAATAGCGAATAGCGCTTAACAAAACTACGCTTTGATGAGTGATATCTCATTGCCCGCTCAAGATGGACTAATAAATTGTTGCGAAGAGTATGTTAATGCTAGTGAAACTTTAATTAAGCACCAGAATATCAAAGAAATATTAATTTCATCAAAGCCGGCATTATTAGGCCGCTACCGTCTGTCCTCCGTTAATATGGATTACTCAATTGCAAATGAACTTCTCAGACTGGTGATTGGAACCCGAGGACAATATTTTTCTTTCTCACCTGATGCAACACTTACAACCTATTGTTCAATTTGCAAGTGGTTTAGCAAAACAAAAACTTACGATCTTACACGTCGTCTTTTTTTTTTCGTTTTCATTTGTACGATCTTTATATCTTGCACATAAAAATTATGATATGTCTACTTCTTTATATTGCCATCTTTGAATTTTTTATTCTGCTTTATAAAGAATTTGTATTGTTCTCTAGCAATACAAGATTGCGCATCATGTTTAGGGGAGATCGGGGTAAGTTGATACGGAGTACGTTGATACATCGCGGTTTACGTGGCAAGGCTCTTGTGTAAAGTTTTTAAGTCATCACCAATGAAATGTCGTATCTTCGTTTTCAAATTTAGTGTGTGCACGTTTTTTAAATTACATTACAATAGAGGAGACACCTATTTATTGTGCTTAACCACAACGAAGTATATTTGTCAGGTAATGAATCGTTCTTTGTATTGTATTTCTTAACGAACTATAGGTATAGACGCTTTGCAATACAACAATTTTGGGCATTTCTTCCTGACTTTTGTGGAAACTTACAGCAATACATACAGATGATATGGTGTTTGGATTAGACAACAAATTACGACTGTTAGTGAAAAGTCGTCAATTAAAAATTAAATTAGTAACAAATTGCATTCGGCTTTTAGTATGAAACATAACAGATCAACGTAGAGTTACGAATACAAAGTAAATAAAATCTTGTACACATTCCAAGGAGGAGCTTTAGCAGTGAAGCAGAAATACATTTATACATTTATTAAAAA
>JAHWFO010097618.1:894536-926123 GCA_023313115.1 Rhysida immarginata
ATTTATTAAAAATAAATTAACCCCCCCCCCCCCCCCGTGTAGGGTAAGGCAAGTAGCAGATAAAGCAGTCATCTATTTTTCCTCTTTTATCTGCACTTATTACCCCTCCCCAAGTTTTTTTTTATCAAAAAATTAATTTTCTCGAATGTTATATGTAGAAAATGTAAAAAAGCTCATGTTTCCTTTCTCATCATTTCCGAACGTATGATATATCACATGCCATATGTTGCCATAGTTCTAAAGACCAAGTGACTGCCACCCCCACAAATTAGACCCCAATGGAACATCTGGGCCTAAATTTCATAGTAATGTAGATCTTGCCTAGAGGAATCTGGATATTGTATTTCACGCCTTTACGTACCTACATAGCACATAGATATGTTGTCCTCTCTGAATCCCACTCCCGTAATTCTGACCCCAGTGTACCAATCAAAACCAAACTAAATAGTGTAGATGGACATGCCCATAGGAAGCTACATTCCCAATTTCAAACTTCTTCCTCAAAAAATGTAGAAATTATTCAGGGGACGGCCTGGCATTATAAAACCAATAAGTAGCTCCTTCTTCCGCTACTTATTAATATTGATTATGAGCACTTGAGCAATCGTGCGTCGACAAAGCGATTTCACGTGCGCGCGCCGATGTCAGCAATGCTTAAAAGATGAACAGAAAGTAACAGTGATTTTCTTTATGACAAATAGATTGTTATATGACTTTTTCAAATCCTGTTTTCAGAAATATGACCAGCAAAGTCTTAGCTCGACCGTATCAACTTTTTCAGAATTTTTCGTGGACCCTTTCAAGTCGAATTCACGAGCTAATACAGTGAGTGTAAAGAATACAAAGATAATGGCATGTCCTATAACAATCGATTTCTCAAGAAAGAATACATTGTTACTTTCTGTTCATCTTTTAAGCATTACTGACATCGGCGCGCGCCCGTGAAATCGCTTTATCGACGCACGATTGCTCAAGTGCTCATAATCTATATTATTAAGTAGCGGAAGAATTGAGCTACTTATTGGTTTATAATGTCAACTGGAAACAGTCAACTCCAAATGTCGAGAGAGCAGTGCGATATCGACGTGGTCGAAAAACAACGGTTTACACCTTCGCTTTAAGTCAAATCTTTGAAAATCCTCGGAGCATGCAAAAGATGCTTGCTTGAGATGAAAAACCCTGTGCGGAAAAGCTCTTGATATGTGTCTCCGGATAAATGGTATTAAGACCGTGGGTATTGGGCTCCGCCAAAAGTGCGTACTGTGGCCTTCTTGTTCACTATCTTTAAGGAATAGATAGATAGGGGCAGCCGCATGTAATGTGGGTAACTGCTTGTGGAGAGGTCGCTCTTTGTTGATTACCTTGTCTTCTTTGGGTCTTATTGCACTGACCTTCAACATGCACTAGATCGTTCGCAGCCAAGCGTAAAGAGATTGGGATGAAATCCTGTACTGCTAAAACTGTAGCTCGGGTTCTTTCAAGACTGCCTGCTCAGAGTGCTCCCCATGTTAGGAGAGCCCCATCGAGACAGGTGGAAAACTTTATGTATCTCGGGACTGCATTCACGAGTGATGGGCGGCAGAACAGAGAATTGGATGCTCGGATCGGCGCAGCAAGCCTTGTCAGACGCGAATTGTGGCGATCCGTGGTAACGAAACGCGAGCAAGGAAACAAATCCAAGTTCTCTGTTTTCAAATCTATCTTTGTCCCCATTCTCCCCTGGTCATGACCGAAAGAGTGTGATCTCATGAGATAAGATTACTGAGATGTGTATTACCCTACTAGGTAGAGTGCACAGAAACACAGTTAAGGAGTCTTTGAGTGTTGAGCCACTGCTTCTACGCATTGAGAGATCTCACGTCAAACTGCGTTTCTATGGCCACGTTACACGGATGCTGCAAAGTAAGATAGTTGCTATTCTCCAAGCAGGTAGGTAAGAGACCAAACGTTTGGCTTAGAACTAGGTGGCTAAATCGATGGAGATTCTGAGTTCGAGTTGCTTGGGTATTACCATTGGGGGCATGCGCCTGAGAAGGGAAGACAACGAGCCCTAGTGAGACTCCGTATGGCTGCTGCCCCTGGGACCTTAATAGATAAGCGAGTTTGAAAAATAAGTAAGTACAGTTGCTACGTCTCGTCGCTTTAAACAAAATAACAAAATTATTTGATTGCATTTTTTCGGAAAAGTAAGCTGACTTCACAAATCTTAAAATTTTGAAATTTCCAAAAGTTACACCAGTTGCGATTTAACACGTGGATGTGAAATTGAAATAAAAGGAGATCATTTGAAAGTTAACAGTGACCAGCGAGAAAGGAATAATTGTATGCGCAACGCTGTTTTTCAATTTTTGCTACAACGTTGCAAAGACTATTAATTAAAGGACGGTGCTGTACACGCTGCATCAAGAGAATTTAACATGCATCTTTGAACTAAATCACGTTTATGGGAACCAGAAAAGCTATCAAAGGCATCTGCACGTTTAATTTTCAACGTTAACTCTTAAAAAATGGTAAATGTGGACGCAAAAAAAGATTTTTCTCAAATCTAAAGAAAATTAAAAGTAGTCCTTAAATCAAAGAGGAACATTTAGAATTCTATCTGGTGTTCTAAATGTGCCTATTCAACCTTAGACAGAATCTTCGAGGAGGAAAAAAATATTTAAACCTATATCTTTCTCGGTAAAACCAATTCTTACTGAAAAATTAACTCGCTAGATTGCGCTGTTGCTTACAGCACATCCAATATGATGGCTTTTTTTAAATGCTAAAAACTCTTCAAGTACTATAAATAATGAAAATTAAAAATAAAAAACTCTTTTCCGTTTACTATATTTTCGTTTATGTAGTACTTTTTTATAAATGTGAAAACTATTTTTGGGAGAAATTTTTGAATTTTTTTATTGAATTTTGGTTTGAAATTTTTTGACAATAAATATGGGACTGAGGGAGTATAATTTAGATGACAAAATTTCGCACATAAACAACGAAATAACTAAAAAACTAAAGAGTGAATCTTGTGTAAATAGATTATAATTAATTATTTTAACAAATTAAAAATATTTATTAAAAATTTAAAAAAAATCTATTTATTACGTCATTATTTGATTTTTTTTTAATATTCAGATATACAATCGGTTATCTAAAGTACGAAGTTCAACATCTACGCTTTATTTGAGTAGAAGTTCCGTGCCGAAAAAATAAGATTAAAGAATCCTCTAAACAAACATGACCGAAGTGGATGGTCCAGCGAGGGGGAAAAAATGTTTCCTGTTCTATGAACACAAGAAGTGAATTATAGATTAGGCCTTGCTCTTGATGGACGCCTGCTTTAAATAGAGGAGGCGGTGTTGGGCGTTCTTGGGAAAGGCAAGTCCCGAAGAGAACGCGTGACATCACGGTCAGCTGGCGTTTCCATCCCCCTCTCTCGCCTTCTTCCTTTTCCTTCCGTTCCAAGTCTCACGACGCTTCACTTTCAGGCTGAAAGGAGACCAAGTGAAAAGCCATCCCAGCTCGAAAAGCAAACAACTTGACACAAACAAAGACCTAGAGCAGGTTCCAGAAGAAAGCTGACTCCACTGACGCCCAAACCAAAAAAAACAATCTTCCAAAATATAAAAGGTTGGAATTATATAAAGTTAAACGCAAATTTCATTTCAGAATAAAATCTTGTAAATATTCCAAGGAGTAGCTTTAACTGTGAAGCAGAAATACATTTTTACATTTATTAACAAGAAATTAACCCCCCCCCCCCTCCCTCACCCCGAATAGGGTAAGGCAAGTAGCATGCTCTGCGGTCATCTATTTTTACCACATTATCTGCACTTTCTACCCTCCCCCATCCCAAGTTTTTTAATGAAAACTTGATTTTCTCTAACATAGCATGTATAAAATGTAAAAGAGCTCTCTTTTCTTTCCTTTCTCATAATTTCCGATCTAATGACATATCACATGCCATATGTTGCCATAGTTCTAACGACCAAGTGATTGCCACCCCCGCAACTCCGACCCCACTGAAACAATTGGGCCTAAACTTCTTAACGTAAATCTGATCTCACCTAGAGGAATCTAGATACTGAATGTCACTCTTTTACGTACCAAATTACCACATAATTACCACATAATTACCAAATTTGTCCCTTCTGACTCCAGCCCCCTTAATTCCGACCCGAGCGCACCAATCAGAACCAAACAAAAGATGGGCATGACCATAGTAAGCTTCTACCTCAAAAGTTATGACGGGGACGGAGGACATTGTAAAACCAATAAGTAGCTCCATTCCTACGCTATTTGATAGTATAGATTTTGAGCAATTAAGCAATCGTGCGTCGACAAAACGATCGTCGCGTGCGCGTGCTTACTTCAACAATACTTAAAAGATAAACAGAAAGTAACTGTGTATCATGACCATCGAGAGACAAGGCCTGAGACAACACCACCTAAGGGTGCGTTCACTTATTCGTTCGTAGTCATGCTCCGAGTCAATGTGATCACGTGATCAGAGTACTAGCGTCATGGCTCAGAGCAACGCCACCTAAAAAACAAAGCCTTCTCACTGCCTGTGGACTGCGTCATCAGACCAGGGCTGACAATCCAACTTTCATTGTTTACAACAAACGAAAAAACGCTGATTACAACAGGTGCTTTTTCGTTTATTTTAAACAATGAAAGTTGGATTGTCAGACCTGGTGTGATGACGCAGTGACCAGGCTTTGTTTTTTAGGTGGCGTTGCTCAGAGTCAACACAACGACGTAACAATCGAAGACTTTGATCGTTATAATCATTTGTGTGCAGTATTGCGAATTTAGCCTTTTTTTCATGCGCTTGTCTTTTGTTGGATATTATTAATAAAAATTAAACAATGTACATCAATCATCTACCATTCATTTACAAGTCTTCAATTCTCCTCAAAAAGTCTCATCATTATTCATTGGTGAACTTGTTATTATTTGTTCTTATTATTTGTTATTTTATCTTCTCCATTTAAAAATGAGTATAGAATCATTCATTAATAAATAAACATATTATACTACTTCGTAAATTAATGTATAATGCACAAAATAATGAAAATGAGCTTTTAAATTGGACACTTCTCTGCTAAATTAGCAACACTGCTTGTGAACGATTCAAGATATTTTTTCCCCTCTTCGCAACCTCCGGAGGCATCAGAAAAGCATGAGCAGTGCCCATGGCACTTTTGGTTATGGGGACACTTTAACATTCAGTTATTTTTTATTAACAGGAATAACAATAACATATTTTTTATTTTTTATTATTTTTATAAAAACAAAGTTCTGGTCATAATTGTAATTTTAATTTATTATCACAGAGGCTAGGGTGGCCTCATGCGTAAAGATGGAACTGAGATTGAGCATATACAAATTAAAAATTATGCTGAAGAAATTGTCTTGAATCAAATTTTCGATCAATTTAAGCTAAATTTTCGTTTGTATCCTGCCAAGCCTACAACAATGGAAGGCTAACCAATTATGGTAAGTTATGGTCGTGCACTTTCGAAAGATAGAGGCGGCCATGTTGAAAGTTAGACAACGTATGCGCCAGCTTGAAGAAATAAAGTCTTCTCTTGTTTGTGTGGTTGCCACGGCTCCTAACAAGCGCGCTCGCAAACGATATCTCATTGTAACAAATTTAATCATCGTTGAAGTCGCAACTTTGTTGGCACTCTTCATTGTTGCGTGTCTTCTCATTAAATTTTTTGACTCCGATGACTCCAGCTTGAAAACAGGAGTTAAGGGAGTTAACCCGAGTCGCACTCCAAGCGAATAAAGAAACAAACTCCGAAAGACTCTAAGCGTACCCTGATGTTGGATGTCAAGGGAGTTAACTCCGAGCGATTAAAGAAACGGAGACCAAATGACTCGAAGCAAATAAAGAAACGGAATCCGAATGACTCAAGAATCACGGGAGTCACTAGGAGTGACTCCAAGTGAATAAGTGAACGCAACCTAAAGAGAAAGCCTGAGCGCGGAAAGGTCATGCATTGTTAAAACGTCATAAGTAGTCATCTTTAATCGCATTTCTACCAATAATAAGCCCTAAACTATGACTAGGTATGATGATGTAACAATATATGAAATATTCGCGCTCAGGCTTTGAGTAGAGGTGGTGTTGCCTGAGAGCGGAAACGTCATACATTTACTTTATCCTTAGAAGGGCTAATTTAAGACTTCTTATTGGTAGAAATACGAATAATAATACCCTTCTAATAATGAATAACAATGTATGACGTTTCCGCGCTCAGGCCTTGTCCCTCGGTGGTCACGAGTGTATTCGTTCTTGACGAATCGATTGTTATACAGGGTGTTTACAAAAGAACTTCACACTTTTAAAAATTTATTACATCAAAGCTATTCAGAATATAGACACACCACATACGGATTCTTAAAGAAAAACTCTTGAAGTTTATTGTGACACAGTTAAAGATGTTCAATATGCCCCCCTGTCGTGACACTGCATACATCAATCCAGTAGTCGAATTCGTCCCAAACCCGCATTAACATGTCTCCATCAATCCCACGTATCGCTACTGTAATGCGTTCTTTCAGCTCGTCTAGGTCACGAATTAAAGTAGGGTGAAGACCTTGTCCTTTACACACGAGCTGAAAGAACGCATTACGGTAGCGATACGTGGGATTGATGGAGACATGTTAACGCGGGTTTGGGACGAATTCGACTACCGCATTGATGTATGCCGTGTCACGACAGGGGGGCATATTGAACATCTTTAACTGTGTCACAATAAACTTCAAGAGTTTTTCTTTAAGAATCCGTATATAGTGTGTCTATATTCTGAATAGCTTTGATGTAATAAATTTTTAAAAGTGTGAAGTAAAGAACTATTTTCTGTATTTTTTTTTCGAAATTTTAGGCTCAGTAGTTTCGGAGATTATGTGGGGGGAATGGTCAATTTCATCTTTTTTTATTAAATGACTTTAAAACTATTTATTTTAAAAATATAACATGCTATTATCTTGGTATTCTTTACAGATACTCTTCTAGGACGTGAATTCGACTTGAAGGAGTCCACGAAAAATCCTGAAAAATACAGCCGAGCTAAGACCTTGATGGTCATATTTCTGTAAACAAAATTTGAAAAAGTTAATCCGTTTTCAAGTTATCGTGCAAACGGCAGACGGACGGACGGACGGATAAACGTACAGACCAAGTGTGAATTTTTATAAGTAGCTATTTGCTAAAGCTCCTAATAATATATGGTCAGTTCATCGCCCAACATCTTCAGTGATATCTTTGTGTAGGGAGTGTTTGCAATCAGGTTTACGAATTGCTTATGGAAGTTCATTATTACTTTTTAAATGTGTTTGTGTTTTTGTGCGCAAATATTTTAATCAATATTTTGCCCACTTCCTGACTACATACAGCTCTGCAAGTTTCCCCAACGGTATCTTATCGATGACAATGCATGTTTCATTCGTTAGTTTAACCAGTCTGTCATTTATTTAATATTTAATTTTAATATGTATAGTGTACAGTCATGACGTATTGTATTGTTGTTATCGTTGTTAAATGTTTTATGTAATTGTCGTTAATTTGATCATCAATGGTAGCAAAATTGTTGATTGCGGAGAGCATTGTTTATGATAGCCAGCTTAATGTATTGTAAAGCTTTCCCGAGATCAGACTTAATCAGCTGGCAGATTTCCAAGGTTTTTTGGTCCTGTAGTTATCATATAAAATTTTATTTTTTTAAATAAAGACTAAAAAGAACAAAAAATATATGTAAAAGAAAATTTTAAAGCACACATTTTCTCCTTAAAAATTGCATTAAAGAGTAAAAAAAATAACTATAAGTGTGGTGAAATTTTGAAAAGAAAATACTATATAATAAAATAAACGCGCCACACTTTTAACTTTTTTTAAAAGGATTAGATTTTTTACTTTTTACTGCACTTTAGTGTGTGCGTTAATATTTTTTTTATATCTTTTCACAGTAAGATGCCACATTAATCATTCATGGGTGTCGATTTCTTGATAATGGTCTTATCCTAAAAATTACTTATTTTAATATTTCAGAAGGTTTTCCCTAGACATTCATTCCTCTTTTTAATTTTTTGTCTCATTAAGGTTTTTAGCATTTTCGGCTTTTATTAGGAGCTTTAGCCGAAAACTACTTATAAGAATGCACGCTAAGTCTGTACGTTTAACATGCCAGCCGTCCGATAACTTGAAAACGGATTAACTTTTCAAATTCTGTTTTCAACAATATCTTCATCAAGTGATAGCTCGGCTGTATTAACTTTTCAGGCTTTTTCGTGGATCCCTTTAAGTCAATTGCATATGCTCTAGCAGAGACCGTCAACAATGAATATCAATTTATTTCGTTTGATACAATAATCGATCGCAGGGAGGAGTCAATCAACGAATTAAATGTCAGTCTCTTTCTGTTTATCTTTTAAGCATTTGTCGTTTGTCGTCATAATTTATTGATGACTCAATAATGAATTTTATTATGACTAGACTTAAATTAATAACCAAGAAACGTTGCATAGTTATAATCCCAAGGTATAGTTAAACCGTAAATTCTAGAGCCCTGAGTGAAATAATCGATCAAAAAAGGGGAGTACGGGTGATAATTTTTGAACGGGAGAAGTATGATATTAGCCGTGTCTGAGAATTAATTTCCCTCATTTAGTTTGCTAATTTAGTTTGTTACTTCCCCTTTTTTTAAAAAAATATTTTTTTTGTTAATCGATCATTCCACTCAGGCTCTAGATCTTACGGTTTGACTGTGTGCGTTTAAAGTGGTAAAGGACAAAAACAATATGTTTAAAAAAATTACAGTATTTATTTGCAAAAATCGATAAATAAATATGTTTTAATCAATAGATTTTTTTATATTTTTATTTTAAGTAAAAGAGAATACAAGAATAATAATTAAATCTCTTAAATCCAAGAAGTTTTTAAATGTATTATAATATCTATTTACATTTACATCTATTTACAAACCACATTAAATTACCAAATCATCACCAGTTTGGATGGAAATTGGGGAAAAAGGCCAAAGCAATTAACATAATTTTTTTCCTCTATTTTTCATCAATAATTTAACATCTGATGTATGGCGAATGATAAAACCCTCATGAACCCATCTTGAGTTATACTTTAGGAAAGGTACTCCCAGCCTGCGGATTAGGTAACTGCTTTAACCAAGCCTATAGCACATGTACATAGCGTAAAGCTTCCATGTCTACAGTGGTGCAATTGGATAGCGCATCCATGGCATGAGCTGAAGGTTCCTAGTTCGAATCCAGGGTGTGGATTTTTTTTTCATAATATCATCTGAGGTATGGCGTGTGATAACACATTCATGGATCCATCTTGAGTTATTCTTTAACGAACATAACCTTAAGACTTTGCATTCTAATGCGACAATTGACATTAAGTACGTAGTTCACTTTTTGTGTGCTAACAAATAAAATACAAAGAAAACCATGGATTTTTTTAACGCATAATACAGGGTGATTTAAAATGATGTCCGGCATTTCAAAATTTTACTCTGCATTTATTTTATAACATAAACTATCCAGACCAGGTTTAATATGCAGGAAAAGTCAAATAGTTTTTAACCTATCCGCAATTGAAGGCTGTGGTGGCGCTACTGTCGCGATAAAAGTAAAGATGGCGGCTGTGAATAAAAAGGGATATTGCGTCTTGGAGTATGCAAAAACAAACTCTATAATTTTAGTCTAGCGGGCATTTCGTAGGCAATTTCATAAAGATGATATCAAAAGCATCCGTAAGTGGTATGATCAATTTCAGAAAACTGGATGTCTTTGTAAACGCAAAAGCACGGGACTAGTAACAGCAGACATGCTGAAAGGAGTTTGGGGTGAGATGGGCTATCGTCTTGACATTGTCCGGGTGACTCGAGGGAGAAACATAGAACACTAGCAGACCCGGCAATGCTTCGCTATTGTTATGTATGAGCGTCTTCTAAAAATCAACTGATGAAGCGCCATCTTTTGGCTCTTCTACGGTGAGCATACTCCAAGACATTAAATTAAGATATTTTTTTCTTAAGCCTATATGTTGCCGCAAGCTAACCTCAACTTACCTGTGAAAACCCCATGAAAATTTGTCAAGTAGTTTTGAATTTTAGCGTGTTCAAACAGACAGACAAAGTTTTTAAAAATGTTCTTATTGCATTCTGTTTCACTCCTCTATAATCACCGGCCCTCTAGCTGAGTGAATTTGACGCAGGGCCGGAGATGAAAGGAGAAGAATAATGTTCACTTTTTTGTATATTCACATTCAGAAATTGCAAAATTTCATCAACAAAGAGTCCGAGCAACGCCGAGTATATCAGCTACTTCATAATAAAACGAAAAATAGTCATGGATATTTTAAATAAATTTTAAATCAAATAACAAAATCGATATTTTATGACCAATGTACAAACTAAGTTTTCAACATGCCAGTTTGTATGTTAATTTATGATAACCAAAAAAATAATCCGGAAAAAATCTGGAAAACATAAAATACCGGAAAATTGGATCAAGACAATTAAGAAATGAACCAAACAGACATTTGAACTCGTCAATTGCCATCACCGTACCAAATATCATTATTCTAGACCTATTTTTACTCGCGAAATACTGCATTGGAGTTAGACGGCAAAAATATAAAACTGGGGGCCAAATCTTTGGACTGTCCTGGCGCCCCTCACAAAGCGGAAATATCCCCGAGAACCTTCCCTCCGAATTTCGTTGCTTTATCTTTATTCCCCGCGAAATTGCATCAAAAAAATCAGAAAATTTTGTGATACACCCCCGAAAAATCGATTTTTATCAGTTTTCGCACCCTTAAAATTCGAATATCGAAAATCGGGGAAAATTATTTCTTTGGAACGGTAGTTAGAAAGTTTCCTGCAAAATTCCGAAGATCTGCGTTTATTGGGGGCGGAGCCAAGCGACCGAACGTGCAATTCCTTTCTGCTCCCCTGGGTGGGCAAGGGGTCCGAATTTCGAGAAACCCGGCCTTAGCACGCCTCTATCCGTCCTGTTACCTCACCGAGTTTCGAGTTGTTAGCTTCAGTAGATTTGCTGTGCGCTGAATAGTCAGTCAACCAGCTTCTTTGTGTACTGTATTGGTCGCCCCGAAAAGTCCATTTAGATAATAAGATACACTGTATTCCCGCGCGAAAGACTTGCAGTCATTGTTGATGCTGCTTCACGGAACAGTCGCAAAATTCTTCATTAAACTGAGCAAACGTCAAATTTTTTAAAGCTGGCAAAAATCCCATTCAGCTCCAGGTAACAACAACTTATAAATAAAAAATTAATTAAAAAAACATTTTGTAGTGGACCGAATTGTAAATCTAGACCATTCTCGAATCCACTTGAACACACACAAAAAATTTCATCAAAATCGCTCCAGCCGTTTAGGAGGAGTTCAATCTCATACACACGCACAGAAGAATCTATCTATATAAAGAAGGATGTTTGTGGGTGGGTCTGTCTGTACGTTTTTTATACAAATCTACAGTTTTATTCCGATCTTGATAAAATTTCGCATACATGACCTTCAAAGCATGAGGAAGGTCACTGTCTACCTCAGATTTCGGAAAAATAATAAATATCGATAAAAAAAATCGATATTCATGGTTATGGCAAGGCATATTAATGAGAAATATCTCATGACCAACAATGCAAGGCAAAGTTTGTGCAACAATAGGTATCAACAATGGTATCAGCATGCAATTCACAAAGACACTGCATGGACCAACAATATATATCTCATGACCAACAATGCAAGGAAAAGTTTGTGCAACAATAGGCCTATCGTGTTTGCATCAACAATGGTATCAACGCGCAATTCACCATTAACAATGAGCACACAATGATGTGCAATGTTAAAGCAATCATTCCAAGAATTATAACAATGAACATAAAATGATGATGCAATATGGATAAGTTTCAATTTGTAACAATGCATAGAATTCCTGGTATTCAGGCTTTTCTTAGAAAAGAGTTCTTAGTACTTAACAATTTCTTGAAAAATCTTTAAAAATGATCAGTAACTGGAGATAATGGAGAGTTAGCAGACTATTGAGAAAGAGTGGAAAGACGACAGAGGAAGCACTCCTTTAGCTCCGTGCTGTATTCAGCAAATGGGAAGCAAGTAAATAGAAGAATCGGCGTCCACTAGACTACACAAAGTGATGAATGGCCAAGTTTTTCTTCAAGACATCGAGAGAAGAAAGGGAATTGCAACAACATCAAGTGTACATCTGAAGTAAGATTACGTGAGTAAGAAATTATTTTGACTAACAGTGGCATCCTTGGAGAGATCCAGCCATTGTGAGCCTTTAAAAAATTTTTTTCGAAATTTTCATTAAGAATTTTTACTGTATTAATCCTAAGCGTTTTCATGTGTTTATTTTTAACATATTGCAATATTTAATTTAATTTTTTGAGATTGTTCTGTTTACCTACAAGTGTAATTATCCCGAGCAACGCCGGGTATCTTTGCTAGTTATATATATAATTATTTGTAATACTAGAATCAAAAAATATTTGAGTTCTCCTGCATTTTAAACCGGGTCTGGTTAGTTTGTCATAAAATAAATGCATAGTAAAATATTGAAATGCCGGATACCATTTTGAATCACCCTGTGCATACAGTTCTGTAATTATCAACAAGGATAATAAAAAATGATCTCCATAATAATTAAATTAAGAAACAAACTTTAAGCAGAATGTAATAGCCTAAATCCAGAAGGGTCATGCCTAACTACTGAGCTGCCTGCAGAAATGTCTTAAATGTCAGAGAAGAATAAGCATAACTCTTTTTAATGCACGAGCATTTATGCAAGAAAAATCCAAAATTCTAATATATTTTCAGAATATCAGATAGACGACCACGGAAGCAGACTGGAATAATTCAAGCTTAGTGTTTGAAAAAGAAGTCGCGGTGGTGGGAACATTTGATACATTATATATGGAAAAAAATTATTAGGCGGAAGCCTCATCTGTTAATTATCAATAGTATTTAATTTCTGGATAAATAGTGATGGATCGTGGCAGTTGCCGAGGCCACGCGTTTGTATAATTAGTATTCATTGTAATGCGGTTAAATTAAACTTGAGATTCTGCTTAATGTTCAATTTAGTTATACAGAGGGTTGATTCAGATAAAATGAGACGACTTTGTAGTTCTGTTACGATGGTGTAATACCATGGCGCCACCATCGGTTGTGTTCGATGTGAGAGCCACGTTGTTGGACTATCGCCCGGCACCGTAATTTCCACTGAAGTAGGCTGAGTTTGAGGGACTCCATGGGAAGTTCGTTCCACACCTGCTGACACACTTTCCATAGCCCATCAACGGATCTTAGTCGGCGACTTCCGAGACGTCGTTTCAGGAGACCAAAACCACAGAAATCCATCGGTGATGCGTCAGGAGATTTTACAGGCACATGAGAGAAGGGAATAACTCGTATGCCCGTCTCCTGTTCCATCTTCCTGTAGTAAGCCACAGATGACTTGGCAGTGTTCAGTTGTGTTCAGTCACTTAGTTGTGTGACCGCGCGCTTTATGACGTCGCTCCAGCCCAAGATTGTCATGAATACCTTTCCTTTGGGCTAGACCTTTGTGTGTGGGGGGATTTTCTTTCAGCACTTCAGACCGGATTTCTCGCACCACCTGAGTTGGGCGTGTTGGCTGGGGCTTGTTTCTGGTCTGCTTCTCTACTCGTCCACATTCATTAGATGGTCGCAATTTGTTCTTTTTGATTATTCGACCCATAGTAGCTTTAGATAACCAATACCATTTCGTTTGCATAATTCCACAATGCACGAAAGACTGAAGTTAGCGTTGGAAAGGCCAAACATGTACCCTTCCCAAAAAGCTGTGATTTTGGAAGCCATGTTTCAGCACGAAATGTCCCAAATAACAGCAACAAGTGTATACAAAGCTAATCCCCATGAATAGTGGACGAGTCATGCAAATCACATTCCGTCAAGGTCATACGCGGCGTTTAAAGTCGTCTCATTTTATCTGAATCAACCCTCCGTAGCTTTATTCCGCAGTTATTGTAATCGTTAAACATCGTGGAAAAGCATCTAAAGTTTAGTTGCACAATTTTAATTTGTAACCTCTAGGATATTTTGATAATATTAATAAATTCAATTCTTCAATTGCCAACTTTGCTACCTCATTTAATCCCCACGTATCCCCACTATACAGTTACGTTACAATAGTAAAGTGAGGTTGATCACGATCCAATTACAAAGCTTCAAATACCATAAAACAAAAATACAAATACAAATATAAGTTATTGGTAGACAGTCTTCAACTAATCATAAGGCGTCATTGATCCTGGTTGGATTATTCGGTCTATTGGTCAGTTTTGGCAAATGTAAGAGTTTCCCAATATCCATCAATTGCCTCGCAACCAAAGGGCCCGCGTCTCTGTTCAGCATTCATGAGGAGTCTTCACTGTTGATAGCATAAGACTCAATAAAGTTCAGCAGATATGGATCACTAGTGCTATGTATGATGTCAAAGTCTTCATGTCTGAAGTCATGTCGCTGATCGAGTATGTGGTCAGCGAACCTTAATACCGCAAATTTCCCATTTTTGACCCATGCCAAATGCTCATTAATTGTGGTCTTATCTGCTCTACGGGATTGCCCGTAGTAGACAGATCACATTTTGCACACGGTAATTTATACACGCCGGGTTTGTTTTTAGGGCAGATGGTGTCTTTGGGGTTTATCTACTGTTTCCTCATCGTGTTGGAGCTTCCGTAAGTGATTTCCAGGCCAAATTCTTTTGCAGTTCTTTCCATACCTCTGTTTAATTGCAGGTTGTATGGTAAGACTAGCCTCGATTCACGTTTTTCTTTTCTGTGCAGAGTGGTGATATTTTATAAGGCTAATTTGCGTTTCACTTTCTTGGCAATATTGTTGACTATGCTTTTACGGAATCTGTTCAATGTTGCAAATTCTTCTTAGTTTAGAGTGGGTACGGAGTGAGTACGGACCGCACAAAAAATTTACGATTGAATTGTCGAAGACACTTTTGGCAGAATGGCGAAAAATTCTTACGGAAACATATATAAAAATTGTGGTCATACGTTTAACAGCCTTTAACAGCCCGACAAAATAGAGGCTGTTATAGGTGGACCAACAGAAGGTGGACAACTACACTGCTTTGTAATGAAATTGCCCCACCCACAAGGAGTTATCCGAATGAGCCAAAAGTAGGTATACAACAAGAGATATATCTGAACACACCATTATTACGTTATGCAGCCAAGACGTGCACTCGTTTGTACAGGGTGTCCCAACGGAAAGCGGCATCAGTAGGTGGGCACCACCTCTAGCGGCGATGCATTGTTCCCGCCGCAGGTGTAGGTGATCATACAGGTGGCAAATATCATCTTGCGGTACGTCTGCCCAGGCCTGGTGAACCTGCTGTGTCACATGGAGATTCCGGGGTGATCATAAACGACGTTCCACCATGTCCCACACGCGCTCATCGGCCTCGGTGGCTCAGTGGTTACGTGATCGCCTCTGATGCCCGAGGACGCGGATTCGACCCCGGCCGAGGAGGACGAGGATTTTTTCAGAGGGAAAATCCTGAGATCACGCACTTCCTTCGTAAGGGAAGTAAAGTCGTTGGTCCCGTATAGTCGTTTGCCGGCTGCACGTTAAAGAAACCTTGCGAGGCAAAATTTGCGGCCCCTATAATGCCGTCCTGAAATGACCATGGCAGTTGAAAAGGACGTTAATACCAAACAAACCAACCAATGCCAAACGCGCTCAATTGGCGATGGGTCTGGGGATCTCGCGAGTTGACATCATGCAGACATGCCATGCTCATATTTGCCGTGTGGGGTCTGGCATTATCCTGCTGAAAGACTGAGCCGGGTAAGGTGTGCAGAAAAGGCAGTAATACAGGCTGCAGAATCTCTGTGACGTACCGTGCTGCTGTCAGGGTGTTTGGATGGTGACTAAAGGCATTCTGGTATCGTAGCCGATGGCGATACCGGATGTATTGTTCATAGGCACGTTCCAATGATCTGTGTCACACAGTCTGTCGTCGGTGTCCAAACAAAAGCGGGATTCGTCGCTGAAGATCGCCGGGCGCCATTCCATTCGCCAACCTATTCGTTCACGACACCATTGCAGTCGTATCACGCAGTGCTCAGGTGTCAAAGGAAGACACAACAATGGGCGCCTGGCAGACATTGTCGCGGCGTGTAACCGGCGTGCTATTGTCGCAATTGACACTGGAGCAAGTACCGGGAATATTGATGTTGTCGCGCAATTGCCGCAGGGTTATGGTTCTGTCCGCTAGCGCTGTTCGCCGTATCAGCCTATCGGGACGAGCTGACGTGCTTCTCCAGGCCCCAGAACCTGGTCTTCTGGCATATGTGCCTTCCTCTGGCCATTGCCTGCAACATCGGCCTACCGTCCGTGCGTCACGCGACAAACAGACAGTCATTCGTCTGGTTGACCATCCAGCCTCGGAGAGGCCAATAATCCGACCTCATTCAAAGTCCTTTAATTGCTTGAACGTTTGTCGTTGTCGTCGTCGCGGCATTGAGACCGTTGTGCGGATTACAGTATTATACGTTCACGAGGCAGTTGCTTTCTCCCTACTGCATGGAACATCTCGCACAGGTGTCAACTAATGAGCCTATACAGGCACCCGGACACCCTGTATAAACCCAAATGGTCATGTCCCGTGAGCATGCATCTATGGATAAGGTCGCACAACTCCTTGTTGGTGGGGCAATTTCATTGCAAAGCAGTGTATATACAGGGTGATTCAGTCAATTTCTGACCATTTCAGTACTTTGATTTATTGACTCATTAATGTTTACAAACTTAGCATTTCAGTATGATATTTTAGGCAATTCGGAGTTTTTATTTCCGTGGAAAAGTCTTTATGATATGCTCAATGTCGTCACCACGAACGTTTTGAACTGCTCGCAGCCGAATGGTGAAGTTGTTCATAACTCTATCCAGGATTTCTGCATCCACAAGGGTGCAGCAGTCGACGATGCTTTGTCGCAGCTGGTCTAGGGTTCTTGGTGCTGTAGTGAACACACCGTCTTTCAGGAACTCCCAGAGATAAAAAATCACATGGGTTTATGTCAGGACTCGTAGGGGGCCAAAGAAAGCCACCTCCGAATCGGTCTGGAAACCTGTTTGAAATGACACGATTTCCGAATTTCTGATTGAGAAAGTCTAGCACTTCATTCGTGGTGTGAGGCCTAGCTCCATCCTGTTGAAACCATCGATGTCGAAGCGGTATACGCCTCCTTCGCAGCTCGGAGATGAAGAAGGTTTCCAACATGTTAAGGTAAGTCTGTGACGTTACGGTGCCCTCAAAAAAGAACAGACCAATGATGCCTCTTTTGGAAATCGCGCACCAAGTTATAACCTTTCGTGGATGAAGAGGTGACTGATGTATCTCATGAGGGTGCTGGGAACCTCAAAAACGAACGTAGTGTTTATTAACGTCACCTGACAGATGGAAGAAGGCCTCATCTGACACCCACAGGTTGTCCACAATGTCCTGATTGGCTTCCATTTCTGCTCCAAACTCCATCGCAAATTGTTGTCGCTTCAGTCTTCCAGTGTCTGTTAACTCCTGATAAACATGGATCTTATACGGGAACAGGTGTAAATCCTCTCTCAAAATTCGCCACGTCGTGGTATACGACAGCCCTTCTTCAATGGATAAGCGGCGAAAAGATATTTTGGTAGGGGAATCGACCAACGAGCTTCGCTCCCGCCTTTTTTCTTGTCTTTAACTCATCTAGTGGCACGAAATTGTTTGACAAAATCCATGATTGCTTGCCTGCCTGCTGCGTCTCGACACCTATACTCTTTCCGGAACTTTCTTTGCACGGTTACTCGTGATTTTGTCTCGAAATACCATTCGACAACTTTGCATTTCTGCTCTGTTTTTAAAGCGGGCGCCGTTGCAACAATACAAACTCCAACTATTTAGAAATTCGTTATGGCGTCATATTCTTTCAATTGTTTATCCCTAATGTCATTCGAGTGAAATGGTCAGAAATTGACTGAATCACCCGGTACTAACGCATGCATTTCCTAAGTGTTTCCATTAAATGGTGGTGCTCCATGACTTTTGGCAAGGTAGCAAGTATGGACAATATATTTTTATCTACTCTGTTTAAACAGGAACAACTTTATAATAAACGTTTTATTAAATATTCATGTTTGGGTCTAATATTGCTTCAAATGACGAGGTAAGGGTCTTGCTTTAGTATTAATTTAGTCTTACATAATGGTAAACTTTATTTGAAGCCGAAGTGTTTAGCTTACGTCATTCTCACGGGCTGATGAGTAAGTAAGCAAGTGGTGTCATCAATAATACAACTCTAAAAGGTCAACCTGATATTTTAATAAAACAGAAAATTGTCGTAAGCTGCTCCTTATTTGCAAACTGTGTTTTATGTACATACTGATTTTTTTAAGCAGGAAAATGGCTCTTACCTTGCACCTGTTTCTAATTCGGTCGATAAGAAGAGAAATTCTAGCTTGTATTTCGAACATTAAGGAAATCGATCCATTAAAGTTAGGTTATTTTCTGTGTAAGGGTGGAGAGACTGAGAGACCAAGTAGGAATCCACGTATCTGGTGAAACCTTTCTAAAATGAAGCATAGGGTGATAATTTATGCACATTTAATGGCCAGCTAATGTTTATAATTTTTTTGTTTCGAAAAAGCAGATTGCGTTCTAAAAATTATTGATAAAGAATTGCAATAAAATATCTGTATGGTTATGGTAAGCGAAAATTAAAAAAAGATATGTCAACAATGAAAATCAAACCAGGTGAAAAATAAAATTAGTTTCTAGTATTACAAATGAAGATATGCAATCCGTAAGCGATGATTGCACACAAAAGCATTCGTCAGGAGGACTAAAGATATCGCTCCATAAATAATAGAGATGAAAAGTCTCCTCAGTGTTTTCAGATTAGGTGAAAACATAATCTTTCTGTATGGTCGACAATGATGATCATTTAGTAGATTAGGACCATTGCGCTAAAAGATTTCTTAGGACAACAAGGAGCTCAGTATCTTTAACGTCAATGCTCAGTGATCATGCAGCATCATCCTAGAGTATTACAAAGAAACGTAAGAAAATGTACAGTTTTTTCGATAATGAGAATATCTGAGCAAGAAACTTTTTCTCGTTGAACTCACGTCCTTAAAACGAAATTAAAGGGACATTATATCAGATGTAAATATTTGATGTTCTTCGAAATATTATTTTTATCCGGTGATCTGTAAGATAAGGAAATGATTAAAGAAATGTCCCCAAATAAAAAAAATCATCTTGTTTTTGCTGATGATTGACTCATATCAGTGGGATAATGTGGAGACAAAGGCTCTTTCCTGATTGATTTTCAGTACAATAATGAAAACCTTTATCCACTTCACTCGTTTGTTAGGTCAGCATCTTTCCTAGATTAGGAATATTTATACGATTTGAGTCTTCATAATACTCGCATTCAGTGTTGAATTCAGTGTTGAATTGTTTATCTTTTATAATACTGTTTACATAACGCAGAAAAATAATTCGAACACTTGAAAGTTTCTGAAAGAATTCATCCTATAAACAAGAACGTTAGAAAGTAAAATGTTAATCGCTTATGCAGGGAATGAAAACGAATTTTTTTCAAATGCACGCATTTAGGGGTTGATGAAATAAGAACGTCACAATAATCAATTCTAGTCAACATTGTTGATTAGAATTGATTTTTTAATATTATGTTTAACAATCCTTTGTAAACATTGTTGTTTCAAGCCACAGAGCAATTAGCATGTTTTCCGGTAATCAGAGGCTGCGTCTATTTGTTGGAGCCTCATTTCATATTATGACTGAGGATGGCCTTGCAAATAAGTTAAGTAGGAAATCTCCGATGTTGTATTTTGTCAGTTATCGTCGACAGCTCGAAGGAGCGACAGCCCGGGCATAGACGGCTTACCATATGCCTTTTACATAAGGATATGAAACATTTTTTGGACCTTTTCTTGTGCGAGTGCTAAATTTCATCCTAGCCGACCCCTCCTCCATCACATCAGAGTTCACCATGGGCAAGATCATCCTACTTCCTAAATCTTCAATTCCCAAGCAGGTGACCCAGTGGAGGCCTATAACCTTATTAACACGGACTATAAGATCTTCACTGGTGTTTTACAGCAAAGATTGAAATTGTTTGCCGTAGACTTTTTTCGATCTCGGACAGTCTTGCTCTATTTCATTTCGCAGGATGTCCGACAACCTGATCTCCATCCGATGTATTGTGGAGGATGAGCGAGTACGTCATACAACTCTTACTGTGCTAAAGCCTTGACCAAAAAAGTCATAGCAGCACTGTATGCCACGGCCACCTCATGTGTGTCTACTAATGGCCTATCGTCTCCCACCTTCGAACTTTTAAAGGTTGTCAGGCAAGAGTGTCCACTCTCTCCTCTCCTGTATTCTTTTATTTAGAGCCGTTATTGCGTCATCTGAATCGTTGTCTTGGTATCCGAGGATATGAATTTCCTGCAGCGTCAATATCCATCAAAAGGCTAGCATATTTGGACGACGTTGTGTTGTTCGCATCAAACGCATATACAGTGAATATAATCAGACAGATTTAGATTAGGTCTGGGCCTCGACGGGAGTTCCGTCAACCTCGTCAAGCTGAAAGGTCACATTAGGGCATTGACCCGAAGACCACAGGAACTGCTTTCCGATCTCGTTGGGTGGCCAGTTTACAGTGCTTGGATATAATTTCTCCTCTGCGACCACCATGAACATTCTACACTGGAGACGAGTTATTGAAAAGTGTTTGTAGCGCCTCGGTAGGAATTTCTATTTTCAGACATCGATGTTTGCCAAGGTTCGTTATATACAGACCCAGGTCATTCTGTTGCTGACGAGGAAAGGCGTATTCTCTTTGCATCGAAAGAAGATTGAAAGAAAATCCGGAGCGCAAATGGGAGCCTGTGTGGAGCCTAAAATCTAGGTCCACTTCTCTCTGTGCTGACTTCCTTTTCGCCCCATTTGAGAAGAGAAGTTTTGGTTTATCTACCTTGTCTGTGCGATAACAGCCAGACTAGCGGCATTCATCAGAGTGTTCCTTAGTTTTCCACCGACGTGGGCGAGTTTTTTATTCGTGCATCTCCGGTTCTCTTCAAAGTGAATGGGCTGCCAATACCTCTGTCATTGCCTGTGACCATCTCGTCCCGTCAACCGGAATTTTATATAATTTATTACCGAACTTAACTTCCTATATTCCCACTCTAAGAGACCCGGAATGACTCGGAATCTTGCGACAGAAATGGTTCCTTCCCCCAGCCGACATGGACATGACCACAACCATATATCGCGTACAACCAAACCGTCGTAGACAGCGATTTTGAAGGTGATTAAGACCATAGCCTTCGACACTGGTGCTTTTAACACTCAATGGCGCCCGGTTTCCATTTCCTAGTACGCCTACAGAAGTGGAATTTAGTTCAGTCGGCTGGTTGTTCGGTTTGCAGCATAGACGAAACGATTACGCATATCTTTTACGAGTGTCTATTCGTCCAGTCTAACTGGGATCAGTTCAGGCAGCACTTCAGCCTGGCGAGCCTTTCGTACTAGTTTGTGCGCTGCATGTTCAACGACTCCACCGGCGAAATATTCAAGCTGGATCTGATCATTTCCATAGCGTCCATCAATAAGGAATTATGGGGAGCGCGATGTGCCAGAATTAATGGCGACGTCATCCTGCCATCCGTGGCCTGGACTTCATCTATTCCATTTGAAATCCTTCCATCTCCTAGAATGGAATAAACTGGGTCCGCCAACGTTTCCGCGCCGCTACTCAACGTCAAAGCGGCTCTGTATTGTTACTAGAGGGAATAAGGCCTTCCATTTCACTTTCCCTTTAGAGCTATGATGGTTCGCTGGATTGCGAATGGCGCTCCACCCGGGGCGTTTATAAATTCTCCAAAGAGTGCACGAATCATCTACAGCATGTGCGCCTGACGCCTGGTTAAGATCTAGACGCACAATTCCATCTGCCTCAGCTCCAATAGCTCTACTGAAACGTCCACTCAGGCTATCTCCGGCGACTATTGGACTATTGGTCTCTGCAGCTGAATAGTAAATGGAATAGAAACGATTCAGTTAAGACATAGTTTCTCGCTGAACAACAAGAGCCATATGCTCAATTAGTAAGCTGTTAGTAGAACGTAGTCACCAAACACTACTTTCATCTAAGATGTCATCCTGAGCCCGCAATGCTATCCAGAAGGAGCAGATATCAAATTTTCACAGGTGAAGACTTCCTATTACTTAGAAGAGTCAAGAGAAGCTCGGTGAGTGAATTTTGACCCCTTTACGAAGTATGAAAAATTGCCTGTCCCCACAATTCTCCACTTAAATATCAATAATGATGGCATTGTAAGTATTAACAAAAACCACCGATTCATTACAGTAATGTTCTGTTCCTCAAACCATCGTGTTAGTACTTGTGCTTTGTGGATTGGCGCATTATCTTGTTGAAATCATTTGTCGCCTGCCAAAACCAGGGAATGTGCTTTGTAGCATTGATTCGTCCAGTGAGAAACTTAACATCACAATTTTATGGAAACCAATCGATTCCCAGATAATTTCAGACCCACCACCCAGTTGTCTTCTTGACAGAACTTGTTTCCTTTCGCAAATCATAAAAATAAGAGAAACCATCTGGTCCTTCTTTTCATCGGTAAAGATGACGATCTTCCATTCTGAAGTCCACCAAATTGGTTAGCGGTGGTTTCCTCTTTATGTGCACTCACGTAATTCTTTGAGTCAAAGACCGGCAAGTTGTACACTACCGGATCAACTGGAGGCACGTTGGCAGAAGATGCTAGATGCCAATGGGGATTATTTTGGGGACTAGCGATACGCTACTTTTTGTGTACATCGTTTTGTTTTCTGGAATTAAAAACGGCAAGAACTTTTATGGTTACCTGTACTTAAAGATACGAATGATAAATTTAAAAGGTGTGCGTCAGGCTAAAAGAAAAATACGAGGGGCGATTGATACGACACATTCAATCCTGGTGTCGACAACAACTCCAGAATTCCTCTCCGACGGGTTCACCCAACTAGTCACGCGTTGGCGCAATGCGTGGAAAGGGATGGGGACTATGTCAAAAATTGAATGGTGCATTGCATAGAGGACAAATGTGAGTATAAGATACAAAAAGAATTTTGAAAATCGGTTAACAAATAAAAAAGTTACAGCCATGGAGACCTTATTTATCAATCGCCCTCGTAATTATGGATAAACAAACGGATAGTTTTCAGCTCTGGAAATGTGTGCAGTCTTTTAAAAGAAAAGGAAAACAAGGCTTTCCTAAAGAACGGAGCCTCCTTTTTTTACAATTCATAGACAATCCAAATAACCAAGCCTCGGCTAGTAAATGTCAATTTGACAGTCATATACATGATGATGAAACATATCCTTGGATATCGTTAGCACTAATTACTAGAACTGACTTAATTAAAAAAAAAAAAAAAATTCGAGTCGAAATAGGATCCTAACCCGAATGGTTTTTAAGAAATGGGATCGTTTTGTAATTCACTTTTACCATAGTTAATCCAATGTATTGTGGATACGAAACAGTTTCCGATGGAATTTAAAAATACCTTAATCGTCCCCATATACATAAAGGGCTCTACTAGTGACATCACAAATTATAGGCCGATTTGTATCTTATCGGCTATGGCTAAGATTGCCGAAAAAGTGAGTGATTTTTCAACTGCTTACTAAATTATTATGGAATAGATTACCGATACATCTGTATGGGGACAACCACAGACCCCTATTATGTACCCGATCCTTCACATTGTCGATTACGTGATCAATGCCCTCGATAGAGACCTTGTCCGTTTTCTTGTAAATACGGACGTGTCAAAAGCGTTTAATACGATTATAAGGAACAAATTACTCAATAAACTTAGATCCGTAGGCGTGGATCACAGGACTTTGCATTTGCTTCAAGATTATTTTTATCAAGAATAAACTACATTCAATCATACCCTCCTAAGGTAGCTTCAAGGTGCTCGTTATGCTACCGTTCTGCGGAGGTTGAGTCAAAAGTAGTGGCCGATCACCGCGCAAACTTTTAAATGGGCACCAGACAGGAACCACTCATGTAGAGTCTATCATGCTCGATGGTCTTCATCCAACGATCAGCCAGTTGGCGGATGCCCTCAGGAAACCACTCCTCCGGTTTCTGGGCGAAAAAGTTACGCACGGCGTCTTCAACCTCACTGACATTGGCGAAGCGCCGTCCACGTAGGAAGTGCGCCATGGACCGGAAGAGATGGTAGTCGGAAGGTTCCAGGTCGGGGCCGTATGCTGTATGTGGCAGAACCTCGATTTTTTCCAGCAGTTGACGACACACCTTCACCCGTTGTTGTGCTTGCGCGGGCGTCAGCTCGTGGGACACAACTCGGCAGCTCCTGTTGACCTTTCCCATGGCGTGCAGATGTCGAACTACATACGATTGCGATGTCCCGTTGTCCGCCGCTAGTCCTCGGTTGGTGCTTCCTGGGTTGGCTTCCACTTGTTGCCGCTCGGCTGCGTCATCCACTTCTTTGGGTCTTCCGCTCTTTGGCGCAACTTTTAGGCCCATGTCTCCAGCCGAAAATTGGGATAACCACCGTCATGCTATCCGTTCATTGGTCACACCCTGACCTTCCACCCTGTAAATTTCGGCGGCTGCTGCTCGCGCACTAGTCCCCTTTTTCCAATATTGACGAAGGAGCCCGCGCATCACCAATTTTTCTGCCATATTTTTTACACTGGCAGGTGGCACAATGTCTGTGGCATTCATATTCGTACTGACGTTTCTTCCCACTCTTTTCTTTTAATAAACTGCGATATACTCTTGTGGTATATGGTCTTCGCCCAGAATTCGTCAAACTCTAACCCTCCTTCTCCCGAGTCGGCCACTACTTTTGACTCAACCTCTGTGTATGCCGCTGCAACCGCTGATTCGAACCTATTTTCCTTTGTTGATGATAATTTTTTGTTCAACTCTTGTCGTAGGTCCGAAAGTACACAAGTACGTCGGTTGATTGACCAAGACATTATTAAATTAAACGAATGATATAATGAGCATGAGTTAACTTTTAATCAGGACAAAACTAAGATAATAGTAATAATAATTGGAAAACTGTCATAGGAGGGTTTTTTCACCTCCGATATTAATTAATAAATAGAGAACAACAGTAAAGAAAATTTCACGGCCTGGACTAAGCTATCTCGGACATGGAAGCTGTCGCTATCAAACATGCCCTCCATGTCCGCGGAACAGTCAACCAAAGGAAATAATCCACACGAATTTATTACTTAATATTACATTTCATGCTAATGTGTTGTTTTAATAGCTTTTTAATTATAATTATTTAAATTTAATAATCTTAATAATGTTAACTCTAAATGGAATAATAAATTATAAAAAATAAATTAATATTGAAACGGTAAAACTTAGAGTAAAATTCAAGTGTGGATTATTTCCCTTTGATGACTGTATCTTGGTGGTTAGAGTGTTGGGGCGTATACCCGGAGGTCCCAGGCCGGAGAATTTTCTTTACTATTTTTCTGTTTTAAAAAATAGTATTAGACAGAAAAATAGCTGGCCCTAGCGACAACTATAAAATTCTAGGGCTAAGTATTGATAATAAACTAACGTTAATGACTACACTTGAGGACCTGATTTTTGTCATAAAGTGGCTGAACTTTTTATTAAAGCGCTTGAGGACGATATTGCCAAAAATGAAATCATTAAAGTTATAAAGATAGTATTGATTCCAAAAGTTCAGTATGACATTATTTGGTCTGCGTCGGCTGAGAGGCTTGTCCGCTGAATATAAGTTGCTTATAATCATGCGATACGGACGGCCTTATCGCTCTCTAGACATGTCTCTATAACTGGGAAATGTAAAGCTCATGAAATACCAACGTTGACTAACCTTCTTAGCTATTCGGGACACAAAAAACTGTATAATGCTATTATTCAAACTGAAAATCTTATACATTATGTAAGAGATTGCATGATGGATAATATACAAACACGTCAAACTCAAACGCCATATATTTTATCTAGATTCAAATCCTCGTTATTTCTGTATAACACAATCCCATTACGGAATTCGTGAACCAATGACTTAGAGATTTAAATCATGCATTGTAATTTCAAACATTGCATTAATCATAAGTAACATGTTTTTGAATTATATCAACCCTATTCAACCCCATGTTTTTGCAATTCAACCGAGTTTAACTGAACATAAATAAATAAATAAATAAATAATAATAATAATAATAATAATAATAATAATAATAATAATAATAATAATAAATAATAATAATAATTTGTTTAAACTTTTATTGTCACTACAAATTGCATAAAAATTTATTTTATCGCCTGATGAGCAGTTCATAGGCCTACAATAATCAGGAGCACGGTCTATAGATATTCATGGTCATCGAGCTTCGGCCATTCTCCATTGTTTCGAGAAGCTAAGGAAAACAGATCGCGCCAGGTGCCGCACAGATCGCAGTATTCCGACCGCAACCAGCGATAGAGATTTTCATTGAAACTGAATACGAAAGTAAAGTTTCTTTCTGCCGATAGGGTGGCGCTGCAGGCGCAATTGGGCAGATTGTACATGCAGCGCCACTTTTCAATAGAGTTCCCGCCCTACCGGGAGCTAGAAACTGTAGCTTCATTTTAACAATGGAGCTCGATGACCATGAATATCTATAGACCGTGATCGAGAGTAAATAACAATATGCTCTTGCAATAATGGGATGCTCCTTCCATTGTCGTAAGGCTATCGCAGTTACAAAGTTAGGGATTTTAAATTCGAAAGCGAAAAGGTTTTTCGCAGGACCCTCCTGTTGCTCGGCTCTGGTCGTCGACCGGTCCCAGCGTTAGCCGCGTGCAAACGACCGTCCTGGGGTGGTCTTCCTCAAAACATCGCGTTGGCCATGTAAATATTTGCTTTTTTTCTTGCACATTAAGATATGCGCAAGCCGTCATCGGTTCATAACCTATCAGATTGATCTTACAATGAATCGTGAATTAATTCGAGATTTACTCAATACGTGGTCGGTGAATGCGAAATGTAATTATGAACAGTGTAATCTTGAATCATGGATTATGTGATCCTAGTTTTACTCCTCGACTGGTAAGTACGGACGTTAGTCTTCAAATACTCCCATGAAAAGAAGTCACAAGGGGTTAAGCAGGGAAGCGTGGAGGCCACGGCAGCTTTTCTATCAGCTTTTCTGACTTAACCGATCCATCAATTTTCAGACTGTAGCCGTCTAGCGGCCACAAGCAGAAATAAAGATCTGCCGGGCGGCGTTTCAAAAAACACTTGGCGAGTTGCTCTATGTATTTGTTAAGCTTCGTTATAATATGTTAAATATTTTACCTACAATGAAATCAGGAAACCGGCGCAATCGTATGTGTGTTCACCGTGTACTAACATACAATCTGCAAGATCAAATCATAAAAATTTGAAATTTTTTTCAATCGAAATTTATAAGAGTATCTCAGTTCCAAATACGAAAAAAAATGTACGGGGCTGTGTTGGGACACGGCCGCTTGTTAAGTCGTAGAATACGTCTTATGGCTACATGGCGAATAAGAAATCATTTTGTACAACACAATTTAAAAAATTTTAAATTCTGACATAAAATGTTCAAAGTACTTGCAATATATCATAATTTTTTTAACCAGACTCGTTTTAACCGAACTTTAATTATAAGTCATTCACAACTTACAAATCAGTGGTCTATGATAAGAGAAGTATGATACAAATGTCAACAGACTAGAATCAATATCAAATCTGTAGTAATGCCACCCAATGTAGCAGGTGATTCGATGGGCATGTAATCTAAATTGAAACGATTCTTCACTAAGCGAAAAGCTGTAAGTTTAATATAGCATCTACATTGAAGTCTCCAAATATCATAATTTGCGCATCAGTATCCACCTCCATGTTGTCTTTGATAGGTGTAGTTGCTGGTGAATATTTCATCATCACACTGAACAACATTGCCATATCAGATATCGAACATTAGGATGATTTTAAACAATGCCTAGTATAAATCTCACCACACTTTAACCATACAAATATTACCGATACCAGCGTCAATCAGTCATCTACAGTTTGACCAGTCTATCAGTGTCTGTTCGCATTCGGGTTAAAGAGTTAATATCTCAGAAGATTGCAACACCGCCTGCTTTCCTATAACTTATTACACCATGTTTGGTGAGTGGATCGGATCTAATTCAACCAGACTGATTCATTGTGTCCTCAATTCGAATCTATCTACACTGTCATATCAATGAATTAAGACCAGCACCCCTTCAAGGCACACGCATGGCTCGCCCCAACAACGATTACACATTGCAAAGTTTGCATAACAGGCTGAGAAAGCTTTAAAGCTGGTGCTTCAAATTGCAGGTGTATGAGACTCAAGATGAGTAAACGTCCGGAATTAACGGACATCCAAAAAGGGATGATAATAGGCTATCGCAGCAAGGGTGGCACCATCTCCGAAACAGCGCGATTTGTGAACTGTTCATGGTCCGCTGTAGTGAAGGTGTACAAAGAGTGGACAGCAGGGACAGAAATCGCGTCCCAACGCCATCACTGTAAAGGGTCACGAGCCATCGACCAACGGGGTGAGCGGCGCCTACGACGATTCGTAAAAGGTGACAGGAGAGCCACAGTCCATCAATTGACTACCATATTGTAGTAGTTGCATTCGCACTTTGCTCTCGATATCTTGAAGCCAAACTTGGGCATTCATCACTTGAAGCAAAACAGTGCGTGGACGAAACCGATACAGCGCCGAGAGAAGGGACTGATTTCTCTGCTGCCTTTCCACTATTTGTTATTTACAATCACAAACAGACAACCGATGGCGGAAATAGACAATTGCGGGTTTATCGGTAAGCGGACTAAGCGGCCGCGTGGGGTCCCGGGAAATCATAGAGCCCCGAATGCTATAAAAAATCGACAAAATTATCGTTTAACGGGTAATTAATTAAGTAATTGAAAGTAAGTTATTTTATTTTATGCTTTAATTATTAAAATCAAATAGCAGTAAATTGTGAAGGCTCCAAAGTTGTGGGCCCCAAACTTTTTACCACTTGGGGCATCGGCCTAGCTTGAGCCGTCCTTATTATTTTTAAAACCCCTTAAAACTTAAAGCCCTCTTAAAGCAAGCATTTAATACCAGCCTTGTTGACGCAACATAGAAACACAAAAAGCCGATTGTCGATAAAAAGACAACTTGCTGATTGTTGGCACAAACTTTGCCTTTCTTTGTTGGTCCGTGCATATTGTTGGTGAAATATCTCCTATTTTTTCGATATTATTGCCATCACTATATCGATTGGAAGAGCGTAGGAGGCCAACGGAAAGTCGGACGTGAAAGGGACCTAGCCCATGACACTCCCCGGTTCGTCGACGTCCTCTGTGCAAAATTTCAGCCTCGGGGGTTGCCCGGTTCAGAAGTTATGGAGTAACAAACAAACAAACAAACAAACAGGCGGAAAGTGCGCCATTATGGCAAAAAAACTATTTGTGAACCAATATATTTTATTACATAAATTGCTTTATTTCATGCAAATGTCATGACTGTTGGCATATCTTGATGTTGCCATAATGGCAACATTATCGATCAAGGTGTAAATGTGAATGATTAAGGCAAGCATCGTAGCGGACAAAAAAGGCAGGCCCTGGCATTGAAAAGTCACCTGATCTTCTTAGTCGAAACAACAGGACTTCAATTCACTTTTTTTAAGGAAAAATTTTTCCAACTAAAAATTTATAAGTTTATTTACAATATATAGTTGTTTGTAATAGAAATAATGAATACACGAACCTAGAAGCTTGCGATCAGCTTCGTTTGTACGTTTAAAACAGTTCGTCCCACTGCCCACTTCCCCCCTTCATAGGATAAACAGAACCGAGCGAACGACGCTCGGAATATCCTATCCCATACCATTGGTAAATGTGACCGAGTCTTTTTCGCTCGTTCTATCACGACCATTTGCCACCTAGCGGATTTTATAGTAATGTTTTTCGGCTGAGCGAAAAATGTGTGAATGCAGTCCTCTAGTGCCGAGGCTTTCTTTACAGGAGGCGTTGGCCTGTCTCTTTTGTCGGCTGCGGCATGTATTAATTTCATCAACCACTGTTGACGCAACAAATAAACACGGCCAGTCGATTGTTGACGCAAACACCACGGGCTGATTGTTCACACAAACAAACATTAAGCAAGTCTATTTCCTATACCGGGTTATCCAAAAGTGTGTTACATTTTTTTTTTTTACATTGTTAACGACATTTTCAGTTTGCTTTCCAGTAATTCAATGCTTTCATAGGAATCACGAGGCACGCGCAAACACTGAAAATGTCGTTAACAATGTAAAAAAATTAATTACACTTTTGGATCACCCTGTATATAGATATGAGTAGCCTAATAGCAAAGGCGGACATACGCCACGAATGTGATTTTGAGAAAAACGCATTTTTTTGTTGTAGCATTGTTTTTTATGTTAAATTAATAATTTTTTTTTAAAATTAAGTTTAAAAAATATGCAATTAAATGAATTACCTTTACCACCTACTTTTTTATTTTTTAAATGTGAAAAATGAAGTCTAAAATTGCGATGTCCGCCTTTGCTTCTTAATGTGGACTGTGTCTGTGTTTGCATGCAACTCAAGTACGTTTTAACATTGCGACTCAATGGTAAGTATCACAAAATTTTATTATTATAATGGAAAATAAAAGATTTTTTTTTATTACAAAATATTATTGTAACTTTTTTTTTAAAATTGTTGAAACATACTTTTTTTTCAAGTTTTTAAAAAAAATAAACAGTTTTGAAATGTAAAATGAAATAAAATTTTTCATTAATAGTTTTTAATGATCAATGGAGATTCCTGTTAGCACCAGTTCATCCTCAATAATGTTGTCATGTAAGCATTCACAATCACCTGTTACTGTATTATCATCAACAACAAAAGTTTCATCTCTTTCCAGCAGCAGATGACACGATGTAGGTGGCCATCTTGTTCACATGACCAAAATCCTGAGTTCCCATTGGTTTATAAGGATGTGTCTGTCTTTGCTTCAAAACGCTGTTTTACATGTCCGTTTTTGCTTTACACATCACACTTTAAACTGAATTTTAAGCCATTTCTAGCTACTTTTGCTTCAAAAGGATAGCGCCATTGAATTCAGCGGGAAAAATACCATGGGAAACCACTCCTAACTCAAAAAGTCAAAAAATGACTATGTCCGTCTTTGCTTTTAGGCTACTCATATAAAGATTATTAATTTCTCCATTTTTAAGAGACTTATCTCCAGTTTTCGATTTTTTCCATCAATGTGGTAGTATTTCGTAGCTGTGTGTTAAATTTCAACTGTATAATTTACTTCCAAGTTGCGTTTTTAAAACCGGACAAACATACTTACATTGTGCTTTATATA
>JAHWFO010097618.1:942095-956860 GCA_023313115.1 Rhysida immarginata
GAAGGCGTTTATTTTAGTGCTTCATTTTCGCATCGAATAAGTCTCGTACCGTTGCTGCGAGGGTGCGCCAAACCGGAAGGACAAAATTTCAACTCGAGTTTCGCCTCCTTACTTCCTTCCTGGATGGGTCTGCTAGAAATTAATAATTATAAACTGGAGATGACCTACAAACGTACAGTAATGATTTTTCTATCGAAGAATGGCAGAAAAAATTCTGCGACTTGGGTTATTATTAAGTACCGAAAGGTTCTTTATGCTATAAGTGTGGGGAAATGTGTCCGTCTGTCTGTCCGTCTGTCTGTAACTCTAACTCCTCCGAGGCTATGAAAGATTTTCAAAATCAGTTTTCGTCAGTCGATGAATATGGTTCATGGCACGAACCAATCACAAATATTATCTAAATCGGTTCATTGGCACGTGCACAAATGGTACCTCTATTTTCCCGCCAAGCAATTTTCAATGGGAAGATATATTAAGTAATATATCAAACAAATCGTATTGACGAGATAGAAGCGGATATAAATTACTATTGTCGCCAATTAATAAATATGGTTCCGGGAATAAACCATTTTGAAAATGGTTGAAATTGAAACAATAGCACGTGCTCTAATGATACCGTATGACACCCTCAAATGTTTTTAATGATAAGATAGTGGCATGTAATATATCAAACAAATTGGGATGATGTGTCATGAATGAATATAACGTAAAATTAATGATACTCGAGATTGGTTTCCAGGAACCTGGATTAGTGGAACCATTATGGTTCATTGGAACTTTCAATGCTAAAATATGGCATGTAATATATCAATGGACTTGGAATTATTTGTGATGAATGAATGTAATGTAAAATTAATGATAGCCGAAACTGGTTTCAAGGAAACTGATTTAGTGGAACAATTTTGGTTCATTGGAACTTTCAATGCTAAAATATGGCATGTAATTTATCAAAGGAATTGGAATGTTATGCCATGAATGAATAAAACGTAAAATTAATGATAGAAATAATTGGTTCTAAGGATCCTTGTTTAGCGGAACCATTATGGTTCATTGGAAATTTCAATGCAAAAATATGACATGTAATATATCAAACAACTTGGAATGATGTGTCATGAATGAATATAACGTAAAACTAATGATAGTCGTAATTGGCTTTAAGAAACATGGTTTCGCGGAACCATTATGGTTCACTGGAACTTTCAATGCTAAAATATGGCAAGTAACGTATCAAACAACTTGGAATGATGTGTCATGAATGAATGTAACGTAAAATTAATGATTAACCAAATTGGTTCAAAGGTACGTGTTTAATGGATCATTATGATCCTTTAGAAACTTATAATATTAACATAGGGCGGTTTAAAATATGGTTCCGAGAATAGTTTAGTTTAACCTTTCGGTACTTAGTTATTACATTCCTTAACGGTTTATTAATTTATCTGATGGTTGTATAGAAGAGATTCTCGTTCTGTGAGCCAGGTGGTCGCCTTCCATTGGGTTTTCAACCTTGACAACTTGATTGTCTTTAAGACATTTTGTGACAGCATGGTTGTTCGGGTGTCTGCGATAGCCCAACTGGTAGAGGCCTCGGCCATAACAGCCGAGGTTCCTGGTGCGAACCCAGAGTTTTTGCAGAGTTTTTCCTGCCATTTTTCGATAGAAAAATCATTACTGCTCATATTTCATAAAATATCTAATATTTTTATATAACATATTTATTATTTTAATATTCTGATTGCAGTGTGTTGTCTCTACTGTAGTTTATCAAGTTTCCTGGAAATGGCATTGCATTGGGTTGAAAACCCTACATGATATAAACAAGAAATTTACCGAAAAGGTTTCGATTTTTTAAAGAAATCTTTATATTACCATGAATATAGTTGCTATTCTCATACAAATGGACACAGATAAATAAAAGAAGTCTCATAACCATATGCTACAGTTACAACGCATTACAAGCATTATTTTTTATCGGGTGAATCCAAACATTATTTTTTTTCAATTTGTGGCTGGTCCCCTATTTGCCTTTGAGACAAAACCTTCGCTGAATTATGAAGTGTAACATGCTCTTTACACCTTTGAAATTTCAGGATAATTCGTCAAGTATTTTTCAAGATATTTGACAAAACGTCTAAAATCATATGTATTTATATTTTGTCCAACCCTTGAATATACAGCAGTTTCTTCCGTGTTAGACAGGTATTAACTAGCGAAAATAAAACAATAAGTCTTTCTTGAGAGCTTAGTGACTTCAAATGTGGTACTATCATTGGATGCTACATGTGTATCAAGCCTGTCCGAGCAATTTCTACCCTACTGGATGTGCCTCGTTCCAGTGTCAGTGATGGATTTTATTTTCGCTGTTGACATTTTCTCCCTGATAGCAAGAGCATAGATGTGACGACGAGATCTTTAAGAGAGAAGTTTCGGACGTCCTGTCCTAGGTTTCACATGTTGCAGCAATCATGCCCTCTGGCTAATACATTGGCAACAGCACATTTTGAACGACCAATCGTTGCAGCAATTTGGCGTTGCGATTGCCCGCTACCATGTAGTGCCCAAATATGTCGGATTTCAGATTCACTGAGATGTGTGGCCTTGTCCATAAACCGGTGTATGTTCCTTCTGATTGTACTGCAGCACTTCTGAAGTTCGATTAGTTCTGCCATTTCATTTATATGCAAAAAGTCTTAGGACAGTTCCATTTTTTTCAGGGTGGACTTATACTTTTGCACGTGTTTTTTGTGTGATTTTGCATAACTTATTCCAGAATTATTTTTACTGCATCCAAAATTGTAGTGTAAAGGTTCAGACCTTACACGGATATTAATTATCATTACGTATAATTTATAATTCATTTATATATTTATTATGCATTAGGGACATTTATTGAACTGTTTTTTCTGTTGACATTTACAAACAGCAGTTTATGCTGTAGAAGGAAGTATCTGATATTCTTTTGAACGTTTACTAAAACGAATTGAACTTTCTGTAATTTTGAGAAAGTTAGAATTTTAATTGAGATCTCTTTGTTCAGTTGCTGAGAAATTTTATGGCCTCGAGTGGAGCATGACTAATGTTTGCTTCCTCTTTCTTCTTGTCATCTTAATGTCTTTTGCCATTGTCCAGCCTTATTGAATTCGGGTCAAGCCGTTGGGTTTGGGCGAGCAGTGATGTTAAGAATAGAAAAACTCCCCCACCACCCACGACTATTTCGGACCTTCGTTGACAGCCTTATTGCCTTTTGGCATTTCTCTGGAACCTTCTAGATTCTAGCAGGTGGCCGCGCATCTATTAGGCGCCTTGGTAGAAGTTCCAGATGTGCAGGCGGTTAAATCAGGTTGACCCAAGCTTTGAAGCATCTTGGATGACCCACGTGACGTCACCCGATCGTTCATTGGTCGGACGTTCGATTCCCGTTTTGGCGAGGAAACTTAGAGTTTCTCGATCTGGAAGAATGATTTTGGTTCTTGCACCACCAAGACATTCCAGCTGTCTTTCTGATTCCTGCCCCTCTATGTGGGTTTGCCGACGGGTGTAAGTGTCTTTTGCTGGGACTTTAGTTTTCCCGGTTGGTAGCAAAACCCATTGCTTTCCCATATCCGACCACGGGCGGCCCACTCGAGGGGAACACCCAAATTTATTTAGTTAACGTTTTCTTCCATTTAAGTTGGTGCACTCAGTTTTCTTTTATTTTGCTCGATATAACGAGGTTTTGTAATGTTGATTTCTATCGCGGTGCCCCCGCGTTAACAATGCTTTTGTCCCGTAAATTGACCAGTTAGTCTTTGTCCCACGACCTGAGTTGCCTTGCCGCCGTATCCAAGTTCAGACGAACGAAGTAGATGAGCGATGACCGAAATTAGATGTCCTGCCACGCCCATTGCCCAGCCACCACGATGCTGATGTTGCTGTTCCGTTTTGAGTCCGTGAGTTCTTGACCCTAATTTTCACTCCCTGGCCATTTTAAAGCGTTTTTCTTTGCCATTACATTTCATGGGGTT
This sequence comes from Rhysida immarginata, assembly GCA_023313115.1. Lineage (NCBI taxonomy): Eukaryota > Metazoa > Arthropoda > Chilopoda > Scolopendromorpha > Scolopendridae > Rhysida > Rhysida immarginata. The sequence continues at coordinate 946,100 of JAHWFO010097618.1, forward strand.
TGATCGCCGTTATTATATTCTACTTGATTCAACCTTCAAGTACTTTTGCTAAAGCTATGCGTAAATTTGCTATGATACAATTGTTTATTTAACTGAGTTTCCATTTGCTAAAGCTATGCGTAAATTTAAAGATTGTTTTATCTTTTGAGGCGTACATTTCATGAGTTACTTTTATAATGATTATTTTCTGCATTTTACTTGATGCCAATTTTATTGAGATTCTATTACTATGAATAAGTCAACTGTTTTAATTATTTACTCAATTCTTTCCGACCCTGGTAGTGAGGTCGAAGGTTATTTAAATATCATTAATTTTAATTGTTTCTTATATGAATAAATTTATTTATCATTTCGTTACACAAAGAACTTGAGTCCATCTTTCTTTATTTAATCCTCTATCGGGCCGTGCCTGTTTTGAGGATGAATCTTAATGTGGGGTTCATATTAAATCTTAACCACTCATTCGGCCACAGACATCCAAAATTCTGCCTTTAGGCAGTGGCGCTACGACTGCAAATCTTGAATCTCAAAATTGGAGACACAATTGCAGGCTCACAATTGATGTCTTTACCTTTAAGGGGCTGACCTTAAACACTGACGCCAGTCGAAAGGTGTAAGCACCTACCTTTGCTTTCACTGGCGCCGTGCGACGTTTAAAGCAGCTAACCTTACAGTAGTTTTGTTTGACATTTGTCTTCATTATTGATATAAAAATTGTCAGAATTTTGGAATTGTTGAATATTTAGATGAAAAAATGATTTTATTAAATTGTTTATGGTTTCTTATTCTATATCGGTTATTAGCAAGTTTAGAATAAGTCCGTCTGCAGTAATGAACGATATTTTTTTTAAAATAATGGCATTTACCATAAACATTTCTAATTGTTATATCTTCTCTTCCCATGGGCTGACTGTGGTAAAACAAAGCCTACATGTTGCCACAAGCTCTTCCAAACTCAAGTATGTGGCGAGCGAAATAGGAGAACTAGAGCCACAACCAGGGCTGAAGAAACGTCAGATCAAAGTATTGTTTTATTTTCATTCTATTCCTTCCTCTTTCGAAACCACATGCATTATTCTACACATACGTAGAAGCCGGATAGAATCTCAGATTTAAGAAAACATAGAGAAAACATGTTTTCTTTATGTTGTGGTAGAACTGCTAGAAGACCATAGTTAGAGAGCCCCATGTATTGGGACCATTTTAAAAGAATTCTTGTCGGTTTTTCAATATGATTTTTACTGTATTAATTCTAACTTTTTTCATGTGGTCATTTTCACTGTACAGCTCCTATTCAAAATATTAGAATACTCACAGAAGACAACATTCTGATCGACATTACTGGCCCAATGGTAACTCGTTTCATTAAAATTAAAATTGTACAGTGAAAGAGGTGTCTTGGTATTGGCGTAACAAAAGTAAAATTCAAAACTAGTTCGTTTAAATGAGGTATAAAAAAATAAACTAACGATTCATAATATTAGAATACGGAATTTATTGGTTCAAAATATTAGAATATTGGGATGGGAACGGTAGTTAAGCCTTCCATATTTAAGTTGGCCAGTTGAAAGTGTGTAAGCATAACATCTCTGTCATTAAACACTACTTGGAAATTGACCATCACTGCAATGGGTTGTAAAAGCGACATTTCAGCGAAAACCCTCATCATAGCCCTACATCAAAACGTTAAAACGCAGAAGGAAATTGCCACAAAGCCAAATGTACACAGTGCACAGTATCAAGATCTATTCCGCAATGTAAATGAGGTGACAGGTCTGCGTCAAGACCACGCAACTGCCGAAGAAAACGAACAACAACTGTGCAAGATGAAAGGTGCCTGAAGAACATCAAGAAAAACTGTTTCAAAAGCGTTCGGCACATTCATCGAACTGTGGGGGCCTGCATGGAATACAGGTATCCAGGTCAACTGAAGTTTGCATCAAACGTTTTAACAATAAAGTCAGCGCTGACGCGCAAGCAAAGAAACTGTCATGTGAAGTGGTGCAGAGAGCATTTTCTCTGGAGTTAAGATAGATGGAACAACGTTTTCTTCAGCGAAGAATCTGTGTTCTGCGTGTGCCATGATGACAAAGGTACCCGTGTGTGGAGAGCGACGACAGAAGCATTCAACAGAGAGTGTCTTAAACGTTCTGTCAAATTTGCAGCATCTGTCATGGTATTAGGGTTTATGGCCGCTGAGGAATAGGAGAGTCATGTGTTTTGAAGACCCATGTAACTCCGAAGTATATAAAGAAATATTGGAGAATTACATGCTCGACTCTGCAGAAGATCTATGTGGTGAGGACTTCATATTCCAATAGGATGGTGCGTCCTGCCACACTTCTAAAGCAACAACGGCATGACTGCAGTCTCGAAACATTACAGTGATTCCTTGGCCTGCCAATTCTCCTGACGTCAACCAATTACAGAACATATGGGGTGTAATGAAAAAGCTGCTCCAAGTCACATCACCAGGAAATAAAGCTGATCTCACACTTGTTTATGACATGTGTGGAATTCTAAAAAAGGATGGACTGTGGGAGGCTTGTTGGCAGTTCGCTAGATTCACCTATTGCCACGCCCGCTAGTGACCTGCGCGGGAAATACTCCAAGCGGGGAAATTTCAGGTTTTCCATTAACACTATAAGTGTATAGCGATGGATGAAAAATCAGATCAATTGTTCAAAACGATTTCCTAAAAAAAAAAATCAATTCTAATCCGATTATTGGAAAAAAAAATCGATTTTCATATGAAAAAGATATAAAATACAAATAATTCATATATAAAAATTAAAATAAATATGATACACGTATTTACATATGCTGCACTTAGGACAGAGTTAAGCTTCCTAAAATCAGAACAATGAACAACCATTTGGAGGCAAAGTGATGTTGCTAACAGGAGACTTTCGGCAAGTTCTTCCAGTTGTTCCTCGAGCATCTGATGGACAAATTGTTGGTTCGTGCTTGAAACATTCAGCATTTTGGTGCCATTTCAAGTAACTCAAACTAACCATCAACATGCGTCTGTGTATGCCTGGAGCAACCAATGCCACAAGTGCTAAAGAGATACAAGAGTTTGCAAGTTTTCTGCTCGAAATTGGTGAAGGACGACATTCAGTGAATGAATCTCTGGGTCCAAACTACTTCCGCCTTCCAAAGGAGTTTGTATTGACGCCTGCAGAGGGTCAAACAAATCAACAAACGGTGACATGGAGCAGAGACTTTCAGAAGATGATTATTTCCGTGACCAAACCATTCTTGCTCCATTGAATGTAGATGTAAATGAGATCGACGACGAGGTCATGCTGAAGCTTCCGGGTGAACAATATGTCTATCGTTCCATTGATGGTGTCCATGAAAAAGAAGGACTAGATGAGACACTCTATCAACAAGGACTGCTCAATGGAATGAATCCGACAGGTATGCCTCCGCATCTACTGAAATTGTGTGCTTCTGCACCAATCATGCTAATTCGAAATATCAGTGGAGAGCAGGATTTGTGCAATGGAACTCGCCTAAAGGTATGTCTGCTAACCAGAAATTGTATTGACGCTAAGATTCTCACTGGAGCACGAAAGGGAGAACGCGTATTTTTTCCCGTATCACACTCATCAGTGAAGACGAGCGCATCTCAAGTTGCATTTGCCATGACAATCAATAAAGCACAAGGGCAGTCGCTCCAGCATTTGGGAATCGATCTGCGCCTTGAAGTATTTACTCATGGTCGCATGTATGTAGCTCTGTCACGATGTACCTCCAAACAGCATGTAAAAGTTGTGATCTCTGATCCTCAACTGGAAGACAACAAAAGAACTTTTATCAAAAATATTGTTTTTAAGGACGTCATTGATGCCTAACATCATAAGTAATCCTTGCGACTTGGTTACGGCCCCTGCTGGATGGGGCACGGTAAGCTTGTACGTAAATAAAATGAAAAAAAATATGATGGAATTGGATAAATAAAAATAAATAAAATAAATATAATAATAAAACTAAGATAAGGATACATTAATTAAATGATAAACAAATACAAAAAATAAAATAAAATAAATACATAAATAAATAAAATAAAATCTTGTGCAATAACTATTAAATTTAATCATTGCTCTGAAGACAAATGCATCAGCGAAAATTCAACATTATGAATAATTCATCGTTTCAACAATGGTCTTGAACAAGAACCGTACTCCCCTTTTTCTGTTTATCGAGCATTCCACTCAGGGTTCTAAATCTTGCGGTAAAACTATAGCTGTTTCTGCTAGTTTTGCAAAAACCCACGTTGCCCACAGTTAGGCCATGCTTGGAAAAATCTATCGTCCTTGTCAAAAGGTTGCAAATATTCCCTATCATTGTAGGAGCTTGGTAACTTATGTAGGCTTTTCGGCTATTACTGGTCGGTTGGCGTGGTCAAAAGTATAATTATAGTAATAAAATAATGATTTTTTTGTATGCAGTTATTATAAATCATTCAATTATTTTGAAAAGATGTGGAGGTTTTTGCAAACAAATACAAGTTTGTATAATTTTCTTAGTAACGTTACGACGTAGAATCTTTCCATTAATATAATGTATTGAAGCTACAGATAATTTAAAGTTCAAGATTCCAAATATAGCTTTTTGAAAAGTAATTTTAGTTTTCATCATCATAAAATCTTTTACTCTTTAAAATATTTATTGGAAGCTGATTTCGGAAGCATTTTTCAATATTGGAAACAATGATCGAGATCAATAAACGACTCCAAAATTAATTCTATCCCTGTGAGCTATTGGAAGACAGAAAATCCTGTTATCCCTTTTATTGATGAATAAATTGTCTTCAAAGAAGGGAGAAAACAATTTTTTAAACTAGTTTCCTATATTTTTTGCTTCATCATTTTAAAAATCATTTTGCGTTTTCTTGTTTTTGATTTTTTGTTCTTTTTTCTAAAGGAAAATAGTGCAATACGCTAATAAAAAGTATTCTAAAAAAATCCTTTTTTATGCAAGAGCTGTATTTTTTTAATTCGGCTATCATATTTAGTATTTTTTCGATTTGTATTATAAATTATATTTACTTTGAGTTATTGTGGCATTGTAGGTATAACTGTCTTTGTAAAGAAAAATTTATTTAAATGTTACAGAAATTAGTTTTCCTATTTTATTATGGTCTGTTTCTTTTGAATCGTGCTATTTGTTTAAATTATTATTCTCTTTTTATTATTGCTATAGAAAATAGGTTCAATGAAGTCATGTTAAATGATGAAAATGATATATAAATTGTTTATCAAAGGGTTGCCTTATTTATCCTATTTTGACATACTAGGATCCCCCAGAAGATAGAAATTCGATCATATTTCTGAAAAAAAAATATATGTGTTATTGTTCTAGCCTCAATCTTGCTTATTAATAAACTTTGAAGAATAAATATTAGTAACACAATAAATATCCAAAATGCTTTGCATGACATTTCTGACACTTCCGATTCATTTCAACGCAATGATAACTTTGAAAATTTCTCAGAATAATATTTTAAAGGACATCTAAAGGTATATTTTAATATACCTATCGAATTATTATCTAAATATAATATTTGTATTAACGCTAAATTGTCCTATCTCTGCGTCTCTCCTCCCGTCCCACTGTGGAAAATTAAGGTCTGTTTCCGACCAAAAATCGATAAAGCATAAAGCAGTATATGACGCTTCCAATGAATTGCTTTTTATTAGAATTTTTCGAAATAAAAAACTTTTAAAAAATAAATAAAAATCAAATACTTCAAAATTGGTATTTATTTTATTTTTAACTAAAATTATTACTTTCAAAGTGTATGAAAAAAAAACCTTAAAATAGCTTATAAAACGACGAAAAATACATAAAATGCTTACCTACTAATTTTAGAAATATTTTGAATATTTGGTTATTAACGATTTTTAAGCAGTTGTTTCTATGGAATAATGTATAGGTACATTATACAGTATGTACTATAGTATACTTGGCCACCTTCAGGTTCTGAAATCAGTTCGTTGGCTTTCAATAGCTGCAGAGTATCTTCATCAAATTCCTGTCCAAATTTGTTATACGGTTTTCTAAGGCTGATGGTGTGAAAATGGTAGAACAACAGTATACTATAAATTTTTTTTACTAATGTCGCTACTGACATTATATTTCAATTTTATTTAATAGTTAATAGTTAATCTTAACTATAATGCAGGAATGTCACATAATTTTATGTAAAAAGAAAATGTTTGAAGCCCTACTGTTCATTACTTTTGTTGATGTCCAATTCAAACCTGTTCGCTTCATCATTGTAAAAGCTAATTTCCTTTAAAACCTTATAGTATAGTTATAAAGTATTATTATATTCTGAAAAGCTCATCTTATGAAGGTTTTAGGACAATTTTACGTTTTTAATTTTATGGTTCAGTTTACGAGTAATTAATTGCACAATAAAATAAGAGAAAAAAAATTTTCTTAAAGTTCATCGACAATTTCGGCAGTCACCCATGCTTTCCCACGCTTTACATTTAATATTAATTTGTAGCCTAGGTATTCATTAAAAACATTTCGAGAAAAAAGTGATAAATGTCAGAAAACGGAAAACTGCCATTTATCGTGGTTTCACATTTTGATTATTTATAACATCGTAACAGTTTGTGTATATTTTTTATGTAATATCAATAATTCATTGATCCGACGCCATTTTAGTTTATTTGCACTCATTTTGCGGTGAAAATATTATCAAAATAATAATTGGAAAATGGTCAATGAGTATTTTTCACGCCATTACCTCCGATATTAATTAATAAACCATTAAGGAATGACATAACTAAGTACCGAAAGGTTAAACTAAACGATTCGCGGAACCATGTTTTAAACCGCCCTAAGTTAATATTGTAAGTTTCTAATGGACCATAATGATCCATTAACCACGTATCTTTGAACAAATTTGGATTATCAATAATTTTACGTTACATTCATTCATGACACATCATTCCAAGTTATTTGGTATATAACATGCCACATTTTATTATTGAAAGTTCCAATGAATCATAATGGTTACAGTAAACCGGTTCCTTGGTACCAAATTCGACTATCAATTATTTTACGTTATATTCATTCATGAACCATCATTGTAAGTTGTTTGCTATATTACATGCCATATTTAAGCATTGAAATTTCCAATAAACCACAATGGTTCCGCTAAACCAGGTTCCTTGAAACCAATTTCGATTATCATTAATTTTACGTTATATTCATTCATGACACATCATTCCAAGTCGTTTGATATGTTACATTCCATAATTTAGCATTGAAAGTTTCAATGAGCCATAATGGTTCCTTGGAACTAATTTCGACTATCAACCAGCTAATGCACAACCAGCCGTCTTTTTTGTTTTTTGTTGTTTTTTCGTTTTTATTTGCTTGTATTGGTTTAGTTTTATTTTTTGTTTATTTATCCTATATTAACTAATTTTTGATTGCTTATTAACTTTTTATAATTTATTACACACTGCTTACTAATTAGGCTACACGTTCCACTGTTGGCGTTGAACTGCCCTAACTTATAGAATACTTGGGCTATAAATAACCTGGTTTAAGCTGTCACTTAGTTTTAATAGTTTGATTGTGATTGATTGTTTTTTACCTAAATACCACTTATTGAAATGATTTGGACCATAGTTCGTATCCAGTTACCCTTACTTCTTTAAATTCTTTCCTTGTATCCAATCCTGCTGTTAAGGGGTTAGATACTATCTCCCTTTTTTACTTGAACATACGAAGTATTAGATCTAATTTTACTACCATATTTGCCTCTTTGGCCTCTTTAAATATAACACCTGATATAATCGTTTGTACCGAAACTTGGGCTCATAATGCTGACGAACTACCCCCCATATCAGGTTGTAATATTAATTCCATTAGTCGTAAAAACAAACGAGGCGGTGGTATTTGCTTATATCTGAGGAATATATACAGTGCCAAATCATTTTCACAATATTCTTCGATTTCAGACGACTATGAAATTCTTACAATTTCTATTGATAATAAATACATATTAATTATGATTTATCGCCCACCATCAGGACATTTTCAGCAATTTTGTTCACACATCTCTTCTCTATTATTCGATTTACAACTATTAAATAAATCTTTAATTTTAGTAGGCGATTTTAACCTTAATTTCAATAATCCTTCCACGTCTTTAAATGCACTTCTCGACCCGTTACTTCGCTCTGGTTTGTTGCCTACTTCTTATTCGTTTTCACACTACTCATCAACTCATAATACTTATTCTGCTATCGATATGTGTTTCACTAACTTTTCAGCACCCATATACAATAATACCTTAGATATTTCATTGACTGATCATTTTCCTCTGCTAGTTATCTTTGAATCCAATCACTCTAATTTATCCAAACCTGAACAAGTCTCATATTCACGTAATATTACTTCGAACCGTATCGAAATGTTTATCTCTTTCTTAACGCTAACTGATTGGTCCAGCTTATTATTTCCCTCCTCTGATATTAACCAGCTCTTTTCTTTATTTTTAACCCAATTCATACTTGGTTATAATCGGTACTTTGCTAAGAAAGTTAACAATGCTCATCATAAGCCATTGACATTTCATAAACCCTGGATAACTCACCAAATATTGTCACTAATTAAAAAGAAGAATCAACTTTATCTGAACTCACGTCGTAATCCTTCTGCCTCCAATATCCGCTCTTTTAAGTCCCATTCTAACTATCTAAAAAATCTCATAAATAAGTCAAAAAGTTCATATTATAAAAAACTCTTTAATCAACTATGTTCCAATAAAGAAAAATGGCGAACGGGTCTAATTCTTTTCAGTCTCCTTTCACACATTGTAACCAAGTCAGTAAACACCAATTAAATGATTTTCTTCACACTTTACTTCCTTCCTTTAGTTCGATACCTTTGAACTCCACATTTACTCTTAATTATCCTTATGATATTCCACGCAATTCTTTTTTCTTTTTTCACTATTTCATCTACTCCAGATGAAATCTCCGATGTAATAGCCCGTCATAAGTCTTCTTATACTTCAGATCCATTTGATATTCGTTCAGATATTGTTATTGCAGTAAGGAATGCGATAGCTGCCCCATTATCATATATATTTAATTGTTCTATCAACTCAGGTTCGTACCCATCGGGATTGAAAATAGCTAGAATAAGCCTACAAGAAAGGCGATCCCAATCAATATGCTAATTATAGGCCTTTTTCTACACTTCCGGTATTTGCAAAAATATTTGAAAAATTATTTTACTCACGTTTATCCCAATTTGTTTTTTTCTAAGCACTTAATTTTCAACAGCATGGATTTGTCCCCAGTCGTAATACTGAAACAGCCTGTTTCGATTTAATTGAGTCAATTTCAGCCGGTATGGCTGCGAATAATTTTGTTGCAGCCGCAATTATCGATTATAAAAAAGCATTTGACAATATCCCAATTCCGTTACTTTTATATAAATTATCCACCTTTTATGGTATACATGGTCTGCCTCTATTATGGTTAACTAACCTATTAACTGATAGGAAATATTACTTATCTTATTCTGGTTTATATTCGGACTTATTAATAAGAAATTTAGGCGTCCCACAGGGTTCAGTGCTTTCTCCCCTTCTGTTCAACCTGTTTATTAATGATTTTCCAATAGCACACCCCTCTGTAAAATCAATTTTCTATGCTAACGATACTACATTAGTAATCTCTATTTCTGATGTCTCAAAGCTTTTACTTAACATTGATTTAGTTCTACGTGACTTGTTGCAATGGAATACTGCAAACTTTTTGTTTGTCAACACTGATAAATCCAATATAATGTTTTTTTATCAGCGAAATAAGCGTAATATTCCAGTCCCCCCGCTGATTTATTATGGTACTCACCTTATTGATACTGTCAGTTCGTTTAAATACCTAGGCTTATTATTGACCCATGACCTTACCTGGAATTTTACACATTGATGTCCTATTAACTAAACTTAATAAAAAACAATGAATCATTTCCAGATTTCAATTTCTTCCTAACAATATTCTTTTGCTTTTTTATTCTACCTGGATACACTCCTCGCAGTGCTATGGTAATATCTTTAGGGGTTCCACATCTTCTTATAATTGAAAAAGAATTCTTAAATTGCAAAAATGGTTCCTACGAACTCTAACGAAAACATCTAAGACAGAATCAGTCTCAAATTTATTCCGAAGACTAAATATCTTAACTCTAAATCAAATCTATTTTCTCCAATCTTGTTGTTTCATTTTCAAAATGACACACTCACTTTTGAAGGTTTATATACCATTATAACATCCAGTAACCATTATAACATCCTGTGAGAGGCATATTTATAACACCCGTAATGCCGACCAGGTTTGTCTACCACCTGTCAAACGGGAATATCTTTATAGATGTATATCCATAAAAGGATTGAAGAACTGGTCTCTTTTGCCTAAAGCAATCCAGACTTTATCTTATTTTACCTAGTTTAGGAAAGCTCTAAAGTACTATACTATTACTGCTATCTAAATTACCTACTTCAATTAGTTTTAAGCAACATAATTGGTCTCGACACTTGTTTCAGTTTATGCTTGTAAAGTGTCGATGCTCGTTGTTTATGGCTGTTTGATTCTTTAATTCATTCTGTTTCATGGTGATACATGTGTGCCCTGTGCGTGGGAGGGGGGGGGGGGTGCCAAACGGAACCTTCAAATAATATCCCTCACACGCGACAGGAGCGGGTTCTTGGACTTG